>JAFBJS010004038.1:0-11397 GCA_016785265.1 Paraplagusia blochii | reverse complement strand
ATATACACACATATATAAGGGGTGTAAAGATAAATCGATTTGAATCAGTTATCGGTTTGTAGCCAATCTGATCCAATTGTATCGGTCAGTAAAGCCCCGATTGGTTCGAATGCACTGCAAACGAAAACACAATTTCTCAAATATGGGATCATTAAAGTATAATTTGTTGTATAATTTTTTTGAATTTGTTGTATTCTGTGTAGTGAGCAGATATTTGTAAACCTGTTTAGTGAGACACCCCATATTTCTAGTTATTGATTTTATACATTGGCTACATCTGTATAGAGAGGCCTATATTGTTTATGTTGCCTGAATTGATATTCAGTAAACTTGGTGCATTGACTGTTGGAGACTTAATAAAAACTCTATAATGACATTTCATTTCTGTTTTTCCTTTCTTGTCAATTTGTACCAAATCGAACCGAATCGCTCTGAATCGTTTCATATTTTTATGAATCAGATCGTAGCCTTTGAATCGAGATTTAGATCAGATCGTTTTGTGAGTAGGAGATTCACGCTATGTATATATATAAAACGCGGGTAGCAGGAGGAGGTGAGTGCATGTTGTCACTATTGCAGGCACAGCAAACATTTAATAGTTTTGCAAAGTTCCATTTCTCCGATGGCCTCCTCAGGCTCCTATTAATCACAGTCTAAAAGCAAAGCTAAGGCTGCACAGGACGGGACGCGCTTGTAAAACAATACACACAAACACACACACACACACACGCATGCACGTACATAACATACACACTTTTCCTCAGAGGAGATAAGTGGCTCCCACAGACTTTTCGTGCCTGGTGTCTAAATGAGACACATGCACTTATCCATTCATTCATCCATTAACCCTTGCATACGTCCAACCATTCATCTGTACAATAAAACTTTTTAGGAAGTAAAATATGAGCAACTACCACCTCGTTGTTGCCATTACCCCAAAGACGTAACCATCAAGGGATAAATTTTTGGGGTCATCTCGCTTCAACAATGTTCATTCATGGTCAATGACGTGGTCAAAGGTCTGTAATTTTACAAATGTCCTGATCCTCAGAAAAGAAACTTTGTGAACTTTTCACAAGTTTTCATCGACGTCGGACTGAAATCTGTAGATGAATTTTTGGGTTCCATTCACGATGCATTGAACCTTTGCATGTATGGAGTAGTATGTTTCAGTCAGGCCATCCTGATATATGGGTTTTGATATGTTCTATAACTTGTCCCACATTGTGCTACAACTCTCTTACGTTTTTTTTTTTGCGTCATCTTGGCAACGTTTGTTCTTCCGAACGTTAAGTCGCATCTAAAGTTTTTCTGTCCTTGATTAAGACGATACCACTGTGTTAGTGCAGGTGAGAAACACTGGTATGAACAGTATCGACTTATGAGGTATAACTGGGTGTAGTTCCAGTATAAGTCCAGGATCCCCCGTTGTTTCATTGACATCCAGCCAAAAACACGTTCCTGCAAACTGAATAACTATAACAACCGTCTCGAAGACAGCAATAATATTTAAAACGATGTTATATTTTTCTGTCACTGTACAATGCTGCAGTGCTTACTTTGTTACCACAACAAAACCCGTTCCTTTATCTAAAACAATCAGGAGGCGTCGTAGAGTGCTTCCTCTGGCACGTGCAAACGCAAACATAAAGGGAGTTGAAGCCGTGATGATTTAATGAGGGACTCGGCCACACCTTTCACTTCAAGAGGTGAACAGAATGTGTGGCTGGGAGGACAGAGGGGACACGAGGCCTGCTTTCAATGGCAGGAAATCCCTGAGATGTTTTCTGTACTTTTGACCTAAGACCCCGCTAAGGTGGTGAAAGGAAACTGTGTTTGTGACAACACACTTTCAGCAAACCTTTGTCTTTGAGGTGCATTATTCTGCCCTTCTTTCGCTCTCATTTCTTTCTTTCTTTCGTTCAACCAAAAACCACCCAAAAAGGGTCTTTCTGAAACCAGATGTCCAAGGAGGAGGCCGCTGTGCCCCCTTCATCTCCCATAAAATGACAGAAACACACACACAGACACACACCGTGGAGTGTCAGTGGGCAGGGGAGTGTCCCAGCGCAGGAATGTGGGGATGATAAGTTGTGAAGTTGTCAGCAGAGAGAGAGAGAGAGCCATGCTGTTACGGCCAGACACCTAAAAACACTTCTTTTTCCACTCCCTTCTCTTTTTTTCCTCCTCTAAACATCTGTTCTTTGCCCATTTGAAACCTCACTAAACCTCTGTGTTTGTTCCTGAAGCACCTCCACCTGCTCCACCTCTCCTGTCTGTCTGATGATGTCCTGCGAGTGATTTACCGTTTCAGGTTTTTAAAGCATATTTTGTTTTCATAAAAAATTCCTTGGCGATGAGTCACGTTACGCACTCTGGAGTCAGATCTGATTTTGATGTACAAGATTAAATAAAGTGATGGATTTAAAAACAGAGAGTGTTTATTTTAAAGGACTTGGCTAACCAGGTGTGTATCTCTAAACCAGATTTAATGATACCATCTATAACGTCTTCTGCTGTTGGTTCTGCGGTGTGAGTGACACCTGCGAGCTGCTGACAGACGATATAGGATTTCATTATTGGAAGTGACCGGTATCAATTGAAATGGCTACAACAAAATGCTAGCCTTCGCTGAATTTGGAGCATCTTTCATTGTCAGTGCAGGTTCCCTCCCTTCCTCAAACATCGACTCAGAAGTGACCAGGTCAGTGTGACATCCTGGCTCTGTTTTCACCATTGCGGCTGCACACACACTGTTAGTTTGGAGTTTGTTTCATACCAGAGCAAAAAAAAAAAATTGTGCCACAGAGCTTTGAAGTTAGGAAAACCCCAAACTTTTAGTATTTTGCTTGGAAAAGAAAGGAAGGAACAAGAAAACACAACTTTTTTGTTTTATCTAAAAGTAATAGTAACTGGTCAATACCTTTGTGTTTTGTTCTTTACAAATCCGGCGTAGCCCGCAATCAAAGTAATTGGTCTCCTTAAAACAATATGTCTAACCACTTCAGGTGCATCACTGTCTTGGTTGAAGCCACAACGAGAAACATTAAAATACTGTTTCTGTTTTAGATCGATTGGCAAAAGATTCTGGTTCAAAGCCCTGCTGTGCCAATATAGAAACCTTTAAATTGTGAATTAACATAGGGAATGAAAAACATAATAATGGTAATAATAGCTTACATGTAAAGTTTTACACGTTTTCCCAATATTGCACTTAAACAAGTATTGTCAATCTCGTGATTGTGCTAATTATGCAAAACCTTTAAAGACAAACAGCAGGTCCCGTGTGTGTTACTTAGGCAAAGATTATCATCATTTCTATCTCCAGGTTTATTGGAGGAAGTAATTACTGCTCACTATTGAGACCATTAACACTTTATCTTCCCACACAGGCTGAGGCCTCTGAAACTTTGACATTTTGGGGAATTGCTCTTAGTGGCACTAGATAATAAAAGGTAATTGAAGATTGTGCATATGCTGCATCAAACAGCTGAGGAAAGACTCACGTTGAGAGAAAAAAAAATAATAATTTTGAGCCAGATCATTGGAAGATGTGTGAAAAACTGATAGGTATCATTCTCGAAAGACGGTAGGAGAAAAGGCCTAAGAATTTGACACTTATATTTCTTCTTTTAAGATATATTCTATCGTTTCGTTAGCTTGATCAAACAGATCGACAGAAAGTGCTGAGATGTCATCTGCTCTGTTTGCTCCAAGGCTAATGTGCTCACCTGCCTTTAAGAATCTCTCTTTTGGATAATGACAGTGAACGGAAGCAAAACTATGTTTACGTGAGCGAGTTGGCAAGAATAAAAAAAACTACCGCTTGACGTAAATGTGCATGTGCAAATGTTAATGTGTGTTTTCCACCTGAAATGTGTCAGGCCTTTGGAGGCAGAGAGTATTGGGTGTTTGCATTGGCGTCATTGACTGGAAGGTGATGTGTTGAGACCTGCATCACTGTTAAGACCAAGTTCCTTCCTAACTGGCTGCATCGACTACTGTCTCACCCCACCCTAGTGCAGAACGGAAACAGTGTCAGACTTTTAACTTGGACAACTGTGTTACTGCTTCCCTTTCTCCTTCAGTCCTTCTCAGAATTCCAACAGGAAATTGTTATCATTAAGGATACAGTAGATCTTGGAGGTTTGGAGAGAAACTGGAGATGGAGAAAAATTAAAGGACACTTAACATTTATGGTAAATTCCAAAGTGGCAGGATATGGTTTTTAGCACCCTGTCACACACACACACACACAGACACACAATGAGAGGGTACAGCGTTTTTTATGAGCTGTCAACAAACCCCTGCACACCTAATAACTGTGTTAGGCCTGGAGGTAGCTGAAGTATCCCTTTTTGCCCATCACAATTTAAGTGGCTGAAAGTTAAGGCGGCAAGAGCGAGCAAGTGGACATGAGGTAATTGTCCGTGGTTGCCAAATAGAAGGAAGCGAGACATGGGTGAACAAGCAAAGGGATGGACAGACAGGTTTGTAGTCACCAGGAAAGGCGCTCTCCCATCGCCACAGTCACCTTTTCAGAGTCGTCAGTGGGTATCAGTGCAGCCCCATTGAACCTGTCACAGGGAAATGAAGGGGTTGCCCTTGACAACTGTCAACACAAGGAATTTGGATGGAGTGACAGGCAGCGAAGCCAGTAGTGTTCGTGAAGAGACAAAGGGGAAGGCAGTGGGGAAGAAGGGGCTGCAGCTAAAAAGCAGGAAGCCCATTGTGTTGCAGCGCCATGGTAATCCAGAAAGAGGGGAAACCAAAAACAAACTTAAGAAAAAAGGATTCTAGCGGACAATTCCTAACAGCGTTGTTGGGGGCACAGAGTACTGTTGCAAAAAAAAAAGGTTTATCACTGTTGTTGTGCAAACTTGTTCTGAAATTAGTTGTTGGAAAAGTCAAAATGACCAACTGAAATGTCCAACGTGAGTCGCAACACGTCTGCGTAGATTGTCAGTCATCCAGGTCATTCAATCCAAATTAGTTACTTTGAGGGCAACTGGACAAGAAACCTACTATGTCCAGTGTCAAAGAAGGTTCAAGTAGAGGATGGACAGAAAACGTCTGACTTTTTTATTAAACCATGGCACCAGATCAAGTCAGAATCAACACAGAATGACAGAAGGTGTAGGACCTGACACTAGACATATGACATAAGGGACAGAATAAGACAGGACGCCTTCACATCAGGCAGAAAAGCCTGTTCAGGTCACAATCTGTGGACATCACATTGAGACTGTTATGTTCTACTCGTTTGAGCTTCTACAATAACCAATATATTATTTGAGCCCCAGGCTACAGGGGCAAAAATATGAAATAATAGACTGAGTTCACGACCTAAACTGCAGCAAAGACAACCTCAACCTCTTCTCTGATGTAGACTTCTACCAAAATTAGTTCTATGATTAAAATTTTCCCTTTACATCCCATTTTTGTCCTTGATCCTGTCAGCTTTGTCAACATTTTCGGATACTATTTTATTTTTGTCACTTCTGGCAAAACCTTCCCCTCCTCTCTTACTGTTAAGACGTGAGAAGACGACTGGAATGGTCCTTTGTAGTTCTCCTCGACTGTTGGCCAAGTTTTTTCCGCCAGAGATCAAAGTTTGCATAAGCGTCCTCATGGCGATCTGGCAGGAAGGTTTGTTATGACAACAATATCTGCATGTGAATGATCAAGGTGTGATCTGATCGCTTAAAGTCACCGTGCGGTTTGGCTAGTTTTTCATTCCCTGTGATTTTAAGCTCAAAGAGCAGAGAGAAATAGACCAGGGTCAACTTTAACCAGTTCCTACAACTCAAAAACACCGTCTCTAGAAAGAACTAGGGACAGATTGGACCATTCTGACTCTTTCTACTCCCTTGTGATCCAAACCCTGGGTCCTTTAGACACTTGTGTCACTTTTGACATCAACAATAGCCTCCTGACACATAGCTCCAGAAAGTTTTTAAAGAAAAGAAGTATTTCTGTTTGAAGCCTGAGCCTGTCAAGACTTCTGTTTATTATTTCATTGAGCGTTCATTGCTTCAGGCTACCATTTGGGTGTGGTGAACAAAGTGAAGAGATGATGAGGAGGGTAAAAAGAAAAAAAAAAGAAAAAAAGTTGATCGATATTTTAGTGACAACCTTGGGATGCCTGATAGATGTCCTTCTGCTCACTTTTGACTATAACTGTGCAATTACACACACACTCACTGTTTCCGCTGTCCATCCATAAATCACAGCACTCGCAAGACGAAGAATGCCATACAGTCAGCAGACAGGGAGAGACAGAGTCTTGTGAACTACGGATGATCACAGCCAATGCGCCTGAGAAGTCTGAGTGAGGCGGAGGTCAAGAGGGTAGATTGAGATGGTGGATAAGACTGACAGAGATGAAAAATTGTCCCATCCTTTCCTCGCACCAACATACGATAAGGTTCTGCAGTGCACCACACCAGGCCTGTGCCCTTGCCTTTTCTTTCTCCGTGAGGGTGCTCTGGGGAACATTCCAGGGCTCCAGCTCCTCCACTCTGGGCCTTAATCCCCTACAGCTGTGCCCCTTACTCCTTGATTCCCTCCCATCCTCCTCCTGCCTTTCCCAACCTCAACCCATGGTCCTTCCTTACCCCAGCTGGCCCTTACACACTCTTAATACATTTTTCACAAGCTCCTCCCGGGTGACACACGTGTAGTGGCGTAGCATTCAGGACGACACAGTGCTAGGGTGACAGACGCATCCTTGTGCATACACAAAAACTGTATAGTTTATGCCTGAATTCCATGTAGATGGAAACAGAGTGACACACAGCTGCAAACGCACACAGGAAAATCCCCTCTGGCTGTGCCCTGGAGTGTCTGCTGTGAGGCCTGATGAGGGCCTGAGGCCCAGGCATCACACACTGGACCTCAGGATAGCCCAACATGACTGGTCTGCCTTCCTTTGAGACACAGACAGCTTCATGTCTAATACTGATACAGAGGAGAAACTCTGGTGTGAAGTATATATATTAATGATACTGGCTTTAAGACACCTCCCCAAATACAGTATATGTATATGTTTGTATGTATTTTATACATGGATGTACGGTATTATAGGTTGGCCCAAATTATCTGTCCAGTATTAGCAATATTATGTAATATCTAAGGATTATTTTCAGTTTTCCCTCTGTCTGGATTTTGCCACATTGCAAGAATCAAATGAAGGTGTCCTCGGGTGCTTACTTCATTTTCGGGGGCAAAGGGCTGCATATATCGACATCGGAAATCAGGTATTCGTACAATATTGACATATCCGATACTGGTAAAAAAAACTGTGTGGAACTTGAGAATCCAGCTAGCAAACCTCCTAATCCAGATTCATTATGTTGCAGGATCACGGGACACCTACGTGTTGCCTTCTACGTAGGGCCAGCTAGAAGGCCCTAAAGTCCACTCACGAGATGATTGGTCTGAGCGCTCTAAACTGAACAGGTTGTGTCCATTCACTTACAGTGACACTCACTTGCAGAGCCTTCACTTTTGATTTTGAAGGCTGTGGCAGATTTCACGGAACCCGACAACAATAGCTAGCCGAAATATTTTTAAATTTGGATAAGAAAGTTTATCCAACTTTTGAAACAATCCAATCCAATCCTATCCAATTTTTAAATCAATAAAAATACATATATAATTAATATAATTTTATTAAAAATATTTATGGAAAAAAATATTTTTCTGAGGATATTTAGGCCAGCAGAGAAGGCTTTGCTGGCCCTGATGGCCCACCACTGGTAAAAAGTTGGTATCAGACATTCCTAGTTTTATAGCTAACACAGAGTTTAACAAACCATATAAAGAGTAATGGCGTCTTTTCATAACTCAAAAATTAAGAACATAATGTCATCATTTGGACAATTCACTTAAAGCACCCAAGGCTTCATTTATGGTGATTTATGGATGTTTAATCCAATACGCCTGTTGTGCCCAGGTGTTGTCACTTGTGGTTCTAATCCAATGACATCCAAACTCCACTGAGAACAATAGAACCACGTTTTGTTTTGTCTAAGGGTCTAATTGTGTAACGTTTTATGACAACAGCTTTGTTCTAAAGGCTTGCTAACGATTAAGTGGATTGTCACTCTGACAGAGTTTATTGCATCCAAAGAAGAAATCACCATGACTAGTCTACACTGTGGAATGCGCTACACAAGTATTGCTCCCCCACTAACTCTCTGACAGACAGGAGCAGAGTTAATAAGCCATGTCCCAGAAGGGACATCTCTCTCTCTCTCTCCCTCTCCCTATGTCTCTGTCTCTCTCTCTCTTTCTGTGTGTGTGTGTGCACATGTTTGTCAGGAAAGAGAGGCTCACAGAAGCACAGGAGTAAATTAAAACACACTTTAATAAAGTGACCAGAGGCAAGGCCTGTAGGACACATCCTTCGGCACACACACACCAATCGACAAAAATGGACACACTCCCTTGGGGACACGACGGATAGGTATCCTGGTGAATGAAATGTGGACAGGCGAGGGGGACAGCAGCAAAATGGTCAAGAGGAAAGGAGTGAAAGGAGTGGGGAACGGGAGGAGGTGAGAGTGGAGGAAAAGAAATGCATGAGAGGAGAAGAGAGGACAGGACAGAAAAGGACAGGGGTGGAGACTCATATGGCAGCATGGTTGTTCACAGTAAAAGTTTTGCACTCACAACAGGTCACAATGACCCAGACGATGAAACTATGATTTTCAAAGTAGATAAACCATCATGGTAGCTAACATGGCCAGACAGTAAATAAAACGTAACTTTTCTGTTTGTGTTTCCAGATTATTTACCAGTGACAGGCCATGTATTTCAACCATAGGCCTTCAGCGACATCATAGTTTTGCGACGTCAAATTATAACGCCTCATATTAACATGAGTATGACACCAGGAATTGACAATCCAGCTAGCAAATCTCCTAGTTCAGACTCAATATGTTGCAAGATGACATTGTCAGACTCCAGGAGAGCTTATCCAATCACGGGACATGTAGGTGTTGCCTTCTACATAGGGCCAGCTAGAAGGCCCTGAGGTCGCAATCTCACAAGAAGATCGTTCTGAGTGCTAAACTGAATGGGTTCTGTCCATTGACTTACAGTGGGCAGGGCCTTCACTTATGATTCTGAAGGCTCTGACAGATTTAATAGAACCTGACAACACTAGCTAGCTGAAATATTTCTTAGATTGGATATAAAGGTTTTATCCAACTTCTTTAATGTGAAAACTCTCTTTATAATAATAAAAATAAATAATAATACAACTTTATTATAAAGATATTCATGAATAAATGTGTTTTTTTTTTGTACGTTTAGACCAACAGAGAAGGCTTTGCTGGCCCTGACGACCCACACCTGTTATTTACTACTATGCGATAAAGGAATAGCTCTTTGATAGCACTGAGAATGAGCTCCCAGTGATGGTAATAGGTTTCAAAATCGGAAAGTTATTGTCATTAATTTTGTCTTCCTTCGGAAAGCTTCAATGAGTTTTGACTGACGTGGTGAAAGGAGAAGTAAGAACTGGAACAATGACAGGATTTCTGTTGTGCGGAGAACTCTCCCTTACATAACTTAAATGAACTGTGACACCATGTAAAATGGAAACAGGCTGTGTTCTTATGGTGAGTATTGTCTGCTCCTTAATAATCTCATTTTTTGGTATATGAACAAAATACCTCCCACGCACTGATCCTCATCTCAGCTCCAGCACATTCAAATGGTGCGTTTCCGATGTGCAAGGACACACACAAACACACACACACAGACAAGTTTACATGCACGCACAGCAGGCAGCGCTGTGGCCAAGTGCTGGGGACTTCCACTGCCATTGCTGCCAAGTGTTTCTAAGTTCTTCCAAAGAAGACTGGAGATCAGAGACACACACTCACATACACACACACACACACGCAAAATCCACTGCCACTTTTACGAACCCCCCCACCCTCACTCTCCATCCAGAAAATCTCGTTCTGCTGATCCAACGGAAATACACGTTGCCAAGCGGGAATACAAGGCGACTCTACTCCCATGTATTTTTCATCTTTCCAAATGAAGTGTGTTTTTTAATTTAAGCTGCTTTGCATTTTATCGTGGGGCATCGTAGCATGTGATGAGTAATCGCATTTGACAACTATCTGCTCGCCCATCTGTGCGTCTGTCTATGTAACTATCAGGGTTTTTTTTAAGGTTTAGGCTAAAAGATTTTCAGAATTTTATTGATTGTACCACATATTAAGAAAAATAAATCTTCTATGAAAAAGTATTTTCTTGAATAACCATCTATTAACCTTTGTGAGCTTAGCCTCTACAACCACCACCATAATCACAATCCAATGGACCGGCCCCTTAGGAGGCTTCATGCCAGTGGTGGAACCACTGGAAGCCTCCAAAGTAAATTTAACATAAAATTTGCGATAAAGCAGAAAAAACTGGACGAGTCTTGTCAGTACAGTACGTCTGAGCAGGTTTGGCATGTAATGTAACTGTAAGATCTTGACAAAGGAGGTTGTTGGTACTGGATTTGGTCATCAGGCCTGGGTATAAACGGAGTTCCTGCCAATGGTTAACCCTTGACTCAACATGAATGGGTTGTTGAGTCAATGAGTGCTACAATTTATACCAAACTCTTCGTCTAGTCAAACACAATTTCTTAGTCCAGACTTAGATTTTGTTTTTTTTAAATTTTACCTCCTAACTATGGCGAACAAAAATGCATAAAACTGCCACTGAATATGCAATGCCTTCAAATCACTTTTACCTACATTGTGGGATGTGTTGACGATGGTTTAAAATGATCAAAGGTCTGTTGTATTCTGTTATATGGACTGTAATTGTAGATGTTTAGGATCTAGGTGCAAAACCCCAGAAATATATGTATTTTTTATCATTAGAACTCTATTAAACCTTCGGGAGTATCCTTCGGGAACACCTCTGCATTTAACCCATCCCCATAGTGAGAAGGGGGCAGCTGCCTGGGCCAGCGCCCGGGGAGCAGTTGTGGAAGGACCATGCTCAGGGCATCTTAGCGGGTAACTTTGTGGGGTATTCAAACTGGGGGCCTTGTGGACCCAAGTCCACTTCCTTAACCACTAGGCCACCAACTGCTCCTAGTTGGTGGCCCTAGTAGTTGTAGTGGTAGTAGTAGTTGCCCCTAGTAAATAGTTACATTCATGCCAACTACTGGACAGAGTAGATTTCTTCAAGATGTTTCACCTCTCATCCAAGAGGTTCAGTTTTTGTTCAAGAAATCTACTCTGTCCAGTTGTCCTTAAAGTAACTATTTTTGAAATAGATGACCTGAATAGAGAATAGAGAAGAACCTACTGTACACAGAGACGTAACTACAAGAGAAATCTAGTCCAGGAGTCAAGGATTCACCATTAAAAGGTC
>JAFBJS010004036.1:218414-241474 GCA_016785265.1 Paraplagusia blochii | reverse complement strand
TTTCTCATTTAAAATCGAAGGTTTAGACATTGTTTGTTTTTTTTCAAGAAGGTTGGAAAGAGCTAAAAAAAATTTCCTAATTGTATCAAAAGTGTTTGCATATGTATTTTCTACATGCATTGCCTTTTTACATCACGGCCAGGGGGCTCCAGATGTACTAAACTAGCCTTTCACTAATTCTTTCTTTTTTTACCATGTGTTTATGAAATTTCATTTACCCCTTTTTAATGATTATCAATAATTTTTAATAAATATTAATAATAATATTAATAATAATTTTTATTCAACAATTCGAAACACTAATTGAAGTGGAATTTGATCGGACTGGATCGATCGTTTAATATTTTTCATGAATCAGATCGTAGCCTGGCAATCGAGATATGATTCTGATTGTTATGTGAGTGAATCGTCACATTCTTATATATATTTGTGTATATATATATATATATATATATATATATATATATATATATGTATATACATACATATGGAATGTGACTATATATATATATATATATATATATATAGCTGCGCTGGTTGTAGGTCTGTTCGTGTTGAATTCTGGATGAGAAAGAGCGCACGCGGTTTGGCTTGACTTGCCAAGATTGCTCTCTCGGCTTGACGCAGGCCATTCAAATGCTGAAATTAAGTCGAAAGTGAAGGCAAATTTTCTTGCAAATTTTGGTCAAGGGTCATATACATGTACATATATATTGTAGGGTTTATTATTTTCTTTGCAATCAGCTAATTATCAAAATATTAACAATCCAGGCTTTGCTGTAGACAGTGTTGTAAATTGGGGTCAATCATCTGTGAGTAAAGGTCAATCATCTGTCAATCATCTGTGAGTAAAGGGCCAGAGATGCTGTTAAAAAAAAGATGTTGTTTAAAGAAGTGTTGATGGAGGCCACCACATTGGTATACTGAAGGGAGCCCAGATTATAGGGAGTTTAGGTTAAGGGAGAGAACATTAACCATTACCCAAGAAGATGATCCTGGATCTTTGAGCAACCCAGAAGAGTTACACACTGACCTACTTATTAACTTTTGTAAAATACTGTGTAAAAGTCTTTTCTCCTGTATCATTTATACTACTCTTGGTTTGTGTACTACTTGTGTGACTTCTTGCATTAAAACAATGACAATGTTAATAGGATGCAATGGATATATATGGATGCAAAGAATGTTATACCAATGTGTGTATGCGCCAAACAGACACTTCACCTGCTAGGTTGATGGTTTCATATTGTTATAATGTTGTTTCTTTGAATATATCCTGTTCAGTTGCCTGTCATACTGTTTTTACCAATCTAAGTGTTTTCATTCTAAGATGTGGAAACTAATGCAGTTGCATCTGCATTAGAGAGGTCAGAGTGAAGAGGTCACGGGAGAAACTTTGTCTTAGACTGAAGAGTTCTGTTCCGTCCAGCCAGAGTGGGCAGATAAAATAAGGGCTCTCTGGCCTGGAAGGAAGTTTCAGATCAGTGAATGTAGAATGGACACTTTTGGGAGTCATAAATACCATCTGTTACTTGATGTGTACCAGCCAATCAACCATCACCATAACACACTTTGTATCCTGAGAACTTACTCTGTTTGTATTGCGGGAAACATGTGAGAGCTGTGTAACCTCCTGGCTGTGATGTAGGGAAAGGGGTATAAAAACCTATGTTCGGGGACAAGGAGTCAGTCAGTGCTCCTGGTACTGAGACCTGAGTAATGGACAGGCAGCTAGGTACAGCCCTGACTCTCTAGCTTGGTAACGTAATTTTCTTTTGTTCTGTTCTTTGCTTAAACTCTGTAACTTTGATGAGATTACTGATCAGATCATTAAACATTCTATGTTTAATGAATGTATTTATGGATATTCCTATCCATAAATGGATAGGAATATCCATTCCTATATATATATATTTATATATATATATATATATATATATATATATACTGTATACATATACATACACCCAGATATACGTATGTGCTCAGACATACACATATTCGTACACATGTATAAGCACATTTTCTACAGCATCTCCACTGGCTCTAAGTAAATAATGCATAAATTACTAACGTCTCCTGTTCACTTACATGGTCATTCACAATCTTGCCCGCCATCCCCCTGACCCGCATCCCCACCTTAGCGACCTCATCCACATTATAACCCCCACTCAGTCCCTCAGATCCTCCTTCTCCATCCACCTCTCTGTGACCCCCTGCCTGCCTCGATACTATGGGATGCCAGAGCATTCAGTTGCTCTGCTACTGCGACTATTTTCAAAGTGTTTCCATAATTATCTATTTTGTATTGTTATTATATTCTTCTATCAAGTGTCCTTGAATGACCTGAAAGGTGCTCATAAATCCATATACATACCATAGATAGAGCCATATATCCATAAATCCATATACATACACATGCATGTACACACACATGCACGTCTGAGCCCATGTAGTATCCATTACGTATGTACAATTATACATGAATATATATGCATACCCATATACATACTGCTGAAATTACATGTGCATCAGCGAATATGTTCATACTGTACATTAGTAACATATACTCAAGGTATGGCATATGCTATAATATATAAAATTTATATAAAAATATAGTAGTATTATAATGACATATGTAGCGACGTAGATCTGGATTGCAGTATATTACACTGTACAATTGTGTTTTTTTCCCCTCATGCTTCACTGATAATGTTGGTTGTTGTTGTCATTAGCTTGTTAGTACTATTACTAGCTTGTTAGCCCTAGTTTCATCTCCTGCTCTCTGACACTACTCTGCAAGAACATGCAGGATTATGTTTTTTAAGACAGTTTATGTTGACTATTTGAGTGTATAAACTGTGAATAATATATATTTATGTGCGCTGTGTTCGTTTTATGGAGACCTAGAGAAAAAAAAAATAAAATAAATGTAAGTGCCAAGGCCCTACCATACCTCATACTTTCATTTCACGGCAGCAAAAAGCCCACTTGTGTAATTTGTTCTTGGCTAATGGTTTAGTGGTGGAGGCAGTGAGGCTGATCCCAACTTAACTCGTCCAATCACTCAACCAGAGGGAGTTCCTCTGTCAGGCTACTTGAAGGAGCTCAGCAGCCATTCCAACCATTTCCATACCAGCGGAGCTGTCAATCAAGCATGAGTGACTACATATGAGACCATAACTAATGGCACCCCACCACCACCACCACCACCGCAGCCCCCCCACCAGTCCTTTCTTTTTTTTTCTCCACCATTAGGGTCTGTTGTCATTCATCCAAGTCCTTTTCATTTTCCATTCGTCTCATTTCTTCCTTCAACTCCTTCCTTTTTGTCGACCGAGGTAAAAGTTTGTCAACTTCAGATGCTGGAGAGTCAGACTCTTTTAACATATCAAAGGAGCTTCAGAGGAAATAAGCTGCTCATTAATTCAACAGCCAACATCAGGCAACTGTGCACTTGTAAATCATGAAGGCTGAGGGCCATGGGGCAAGGTGGGTGGAGGGTGTGGTGTCAGTGCGGACGGGGGTGGGTCAGCACGTTAAATGTAAATAACATTATAAATAGTACAAGCGTTTGCTTTGATCAAAGGGCAGTGTTTTTGTTTATTAGAAAACAAATAACACTTGAAGTCATCAAACCAAAGGACACATCCTTCTTTGTTCCTTCATTTGCTTTTTCTCTTTGTCGTTGTATGACAGGGAAAAGCTTCTTCGGACTTTTCTAACATCGATGGAGCAGTACATGCAATTTCAACAAGATGTAAACATTGTATAATTTCAACTCATGCTGTACAATGGTGTAAATATGTTGTGTATCAACAGGGTTTTCGACGCCCCCACATACTCATACTCATACTCACACAATGTCAGCCGTGCTTGCAGTGGAAAACTTATATAGTGATACAGAATGTTTTTTGTTTTTTTTTCTCGCCTTTGTGTGTTCCCACAGGTCTCACTACATGCAAACACAAGATGCAAAACTCAAGATCTGCTCGCACTACATGGTGGCAATTAATGGGTGACATTTGCATGTGTTCCTCCCTTTACCATCTGCCTACTGTTTGATACGAGGAGAGGTGATACATGGAAATCAGGATAAAAAAAGGTAAGGAACAAACCTGCACAAGCACATGGGAAACTGTGATGCATAATCCAAGGACAATGCTAAATTATTGTTGTAACAGGTGTCCTTTTCTTTTCACAATGTTTTTGCTGGTAAAGGTTTTTGCCTCATCAAATTTGGTTCACCATACACCAGGCAAATGACAAATGAACTGAGTCACGCATTACTTTAATTTGTCTTTTTACCGATTATTTGTGTATACGTATATATATATATATATAAATATATATATATATATACGTATACATATATATATGTATGTATTGTATATGCATGTATGTGCATATATACATATAAGTATATGCATGTATGTATATATATATTGATGTATAAAATTGGCCTTGACCTTTTTTATATTTTGTCTTTTTTTAACATACAAATGTACAGTATATAAAAGCTTCAAGAATATAAATTGAATTGAATTGAATATAAATTGATATTTGGTGAACCAAATATCAAATTTGGTTCACCATACACCAGGCAAATGACAAATGAACTGAGTCACGCATTACTCACGCATTACTTAGGTTCTCCCTAAGGTTTCTACCGTTTTTTTTTCCCTGTTAAAAGGGTTTTTTCCTCGGTAGTTTTTCCTTACCCGGGCTGAGGGTCTAAGGACAGAGGATGTTACCAACCCTGTAAAGCCCTATGTGACAAACTTGTTTTGTAAATGTGGGCTATATAAATAAAAATTGATTGATTGATTGAAATTATTACTGTTATTGTTACACTATATTTGTATGGCTTATAAATATGCAGTTTGATAATCATTGTGATAATTGTGACATATGATTTAAAGAATCTATTTTTTCTTGGTGATATAAACAACCTGATTCAAATATTTAACCATTTTTGGACAAATTCTTCATCTTCAAATAATTCTCACTCCAGTTGCTTGTTGCTTCTTTATCATTTCAATTACTTGCTCTTTGTTTTCTTTTCTCTTTTACCTTTTTTTTTGTTTTTGTTAGTTTTTTGTTTACATCTGGCCCGATGTCAAGGACATCTGTTTCGCCCCGTCGTCAATTATTAGGCTTTTTTTTCCCACTGTTTTCTGCCTTGTCTAACAAGCCTGTGCGGAACCACAAAGGCCTTGCTTACAACAGTGATCAGCTGTTAGTGCTGGGCAACACAGCTGTTCTGCCCGCCGAGAGACCCATTGTGCCCCTAGACCTGAGCAACAGACAGCGGGGGGAGTCGTGCCGGTCTCCAGCACGACCGAGGCGGAGCCACCGCAGACTTGTAATCCTTTCCCTCCTAATGAGTCAGCTGCACTGACTACTGTGTGAGAGGGAGTACCGGAACTGCAGCATCACGCTGTTCACAAGGATAATCAAACTGTGGCTCCTCCAGACAGGGTCACCGTGCTGGATGTGTTCCAGCTGTTTCAAGTAATTAGGACAATGGAGGGCACTAAGAGAAAGGGAGAAGATGTCGTTGGTAAAGGGCTATTGGCATTTATGTCCGCGAATATGTCCATACTACCACACTACAGGGGAAAGTCCTGGCCTTCTCTTTTTGGATATTCTTGCTTTTTAAATATTCATCTCTCTTCTTTGAATTGAATTTAGTTGTCACGATTATCATTATGAACCTCTATCTGAATCAGATTCAATTTTTTAATCATTTGATAGCTTCAGGACATGAGTCAAACCCGAGGCCCGTGGGCCAAATGTGACCTGCCAATTAATTTTGTGATGCCCACAGGAGCTTAAAAACATACGAACTGCATTATAATTTTTGTAGTTTTGATGCGCTGCTGAATTTATTGAAATATTACGGACTGTTTTTTTGTTATTAAACAGCACTGGATCTTCAGTAACTTATAAACAAATACAGAAACATAGTTGATTCATAAAGAGTTACTCCATATTCACTGATCAAAATGGTTTGGTCCTGATCCCACTTGATATCTTGCTAGAAAAGGATCCTAAAGATGGGTTGTAACAGGTAGGAGACAAAGAGGAGATTGATGGACGGAGAACATGATGGTAGTTGGAGTCAAGTAGAAGATGCAGAGCACATTGGGAGATGGAAAACAATGATTCACTGTGGCAGCCCCTGCAAAAGGGAAGCTAGTTTACAATTTGACTCCTGTTATGGCTTAAGGGTGCGGCTTAAATCTAAAATCCTCACGAGGATAAGACCCCAATACTATTACCACTAGGTCAAGGGCTCCCACTAAAGTAACTGCAATGTTCGGGCATTGAACCCTGGTCAATGAGATGAAACCGTCACCAAAATCCATCAAGCTACGTATCTTGAGCCCACGTTTGTTTGCGTGATAAACACAGAGGAAGTGTATTAAAGTTGCAATCCTGTCAGGCGGTGGCAGCTACAAAATTACAGGGAAGTCGTGAAAAGGAAAAGGAAAGAAAAAAAAAAATTACAACCTGCCTTGCTAAACATTAAGTGGGAATAGGGAGTGTACTCATAGTGGAGGTCTTTCACCTTATTTTCTCCTCTTTGTGTCGTTGTTGGGAGTTATTGATGTAATTGACCAGCCTTAGGACAGGGAAAAAAATCTACAGTGGAGGAAAGTTCTCTTTTTTTTACAGAATAGAGCCGTCTCTGAAAGCAGCCAAGTTCCTCTCATGTGTTGTAGGTCATCCTATTGATTGTGAGTTAACTGTAATTGAACACTGCTGTGAGTGTTGTTGGGAAGAGACATGGCTTTTTGGGATTTGCCCAGTATATCCAGCTATGCTGGGAGAATGGAATGCAAACAAATAATGGGATAAGTAAATTAAAAAAAAAAAAACTTGTTTAATTCACCTTAGGCCTTAATTACCTCCCTCTGTTGGCTTTGTAATTTTCCTCTTATCCTTGGAGCATTTTTTTTTTTCTTTCGTAGGAGCTGAAACTATACATAAACATAGAAACAAAAAAAGCGCTGTGATAATCTCCTTTACCCTGCCTCCAGGCAAACTTTTTTACCAGTGTAGAACAAAATAATTTTAGACACACAATCTTTGATCATCAAGAACACTTTTAAGTTGCAATGCCTAAATTGACCAATTGTTGGACCCCATGTTGAGAAAGGGGGGGCGAAAAAAGCTATTAAAACTCGCAGCTAGCAACTAGCAGATAAAAACAAAATAAAATGATAAGATCGACATTAAAATTGTTGTATTAATAAATAAATAATAAAAATGACTGTAAATACACTGTGTAATCATGTGCATTTTTTTTTGCGTCCCTGTGACGCAACATGACATGAGCAACATCCTTTCTGCTTCAACACAATGCAAGGTTGCTATGGTAACGGTTAAACGTGCCTTCAAAATAAGACACAACGCAAAAACAAAGTGTATGAAAATACTCGCGACACACAGCAGCACTGAATCAATGGGAGCCCTGAGCTTGTTTTGCTGTAATAAGACGGTCCCATCTCGGTGTTATGGGAGACAATGAAACCCGAAGTGTGCTACTTAGGGTCCAGCCTGTTCCGTAATTTTGTTTTGGTGGTTGTCACTGCAGAAAACCCTGCTTCACACAGGTACGATGTCGGAAATGGCAACAGGGTTTTCAGTGCTGTTGTGGCGATCTCGGGGTACTCTGCCATGACTTTATTCCGGCAGAGTTGATGTCTCGAACAGACGTTTAAGGCCCCCGTCATTTGCGATCTCCAGCAGTTGATCTTTCTTTAATTTAGCGGGATGTATCACGGGACTTACAGTGTCAAGGACTTGACATGCGTCAAGTGAAACGGATGTAACAGAGAGAATCCGGCCACTTTTCAGAATAAAACATCATTTAGACACGGATAACAAATCAATGTCAACCACTACCTGTCCATATATAAAATTATTATTGTTACTATTATTGTTATCGTAGACTGTGTGCTGGCACATATGGCAAGACCTTATTCTTTTCCTTTAGTCAATTTTCCTGGTGACGCCTATAGGTATTTAAAATATTAAGCAATAATCAGTAAAAGGAGATTTATGCAAAATTGAAAAAAAGATTTTTGGCAAAATGGAAATAATGAATCATTAAATTTCTGTTGGTGTAGACTGCTCAGACTTGGTACTTTGTACAAAAGACAAAACAGATTTTAGGGCCAGATGTTTCTGCCAGGATTTAATATTTTTATCAGTTTCTTGTTGTTCAAATGAACTAGTTGTAAATTCAGAGCATCTAGTAACTGTGTTTTAATCTTTTAGATGGAGCTTAGTTGTTACTTTGCTTTGAAGGATTTTTTTTTTTTTCTTCCCCAAGTGGTGGCTTCATGTAACCATGGGAACAGTTGGCAAGCAGGGGAGAGAAAACAGATTCTGAGTGGTGCCTGCCTATAGAAAGGTACATTGACTGACAGGAGAAGAAACTGCATAGTAACATATGATGGTTTCCAAGTTTTAAGTTACTCGGCCGTCATGGCTTTGTCTGATTTTTGCAACGAAAATACAACTGGTACAAACAATAGTTTCGGTTTTGTTGCATAGATTTTTTTGGGCAAGAGGTTTGGTTTTGTGCATCATAGACTTATAATGTTGAAGAAAAGAGCAAAGAGAATTCACGACAGAAGTGCAGCTTTAACAGTAGGCCTAGTGCACGTGTATATTAGAAGACATGGGGACGACTTTCCCGAAATGAGACATTTCTTTCAATCAGGTGTGCATATGCTCTAATCACGATGAGTGTCAACCTGCTTTGTGTGTTCTGCAAATTTAATTCTTTGTGAATGTGTAGAATTTGTCATTTGAATATGAATGGGCTATAATGTCACAATAGGGTAATTACAATCTCCATCATCCTCGCACTTGTCAAACTGCAATGGTAGCATCACGGTGTGATTGCATGTTATATAAAGACATCACTTTTACTTCCAGACCTTTAAATGATGTTTACAGGTCTGTGTCAGACAGCAGATGTCTTTGGTCCCCAAAGACATCTGCTGTCTTTTTTTCTACGGTCCCCAGTATGTGAAAGTTGAACTTGAAGCATTACACAACTGCTTTGTAAATTTACAGTTTTTTTTTTTATTTCAAATATGTTTTGAAATGAAAAAAATAGGGGGTTGTCATATTAATCCAATACCCATTGCAAGTGTAATGATTTCTGTATCCATTATTTGTATTGCATTTCTAACCTCCTCATTACTTACTCTAATTACCTCCGATTACCACACTCTTTTAATATAAAAAAAAAAAAACTAATTTAGTCTTTCTAGGCACAACTGCCCGTGTTGTCCAACAGGCAGCGCTTACATGTTAGATCATTATTTATTAATATTCTATTATTCTTCACTTGGCACAAACACATAAATATTTAAGAACAACACTGTATGTGGACAAAAACCCTTTAAAACTTAATCTTAAGTGTTTGGTGTCTTGTTTTTCTCCTGGTAAGTTCAGTGTAAGTTTAGAGTTGAAATGAAAGTTGAATCAGTTATCATCGGTACTAAACATCTGTCATAAATATAATGTATTCGTACAGTAATATAGCATATAAGTGGTTTTCTATTTGTTTCCTGTGTTTTCACTGACTTTCGGTCAGATCTAATTGGTTATAGAACTGTGAATGTATCACTACAGCCACCACGGTAACCATCAAAGGATGAGTCACTCAGCGACATCCGAGCCCATGTCACCAAACTCTAAAAATATAACACTCAATTACATAGAGGAGTGCTACGAAATCATTTTCAGTATCCGTTCGTTCAGACCCCTGGGGCGTCACTTGGATGACTTTGTGTGGAATATAGAACAATCTGGAAGCTCGAGACTTGCACGGGCGGGACACTTGAACAAATGTCATTGCATATCCCTGTATGTCTCACTTATGGCATAATTTGCCCAAGAATCCGAACTTGTTAGTCATATCATCGGGGCTTAAATAAGCGGTTAATTATCCTCCATCTTTTTTTTTTTTTTTTCTCCACCCCTCCATCGCCATTAAGGCTCCTGGGTGTCTTGGTTCGCACGGAGGAGCTCTCCCACTTTCAGCTGCTCATCAGACTACGCGAGCTTCATACTTTGAAAATTAGAGGCCAATTACGCTGGAACCTCCCAGCAAGAACGGACCCCCGCTCCTCTCTTCTGTCAAGTGACACGCTTCCAGGCCCATCAAATCCACCCACTCATCAGCTAATACCACCAACAATTGGTAATTGGGCATCCCCAGAGAAAGCTATTAATTATTGGTGAGCGATGTGTCCTCACTCCACTAATAGTGTGAAGACAAGACAGTCTGCTTGATGCTATATGTTTAATAGTCATAAACTTTTATTGCCTCTCAAACAGCAAAAGTCAGTTAGCCAGGCTACTGAGGACTGCTTTAAGATGGCCCTGAGAAAGGAGGCTGATCGGGGATGTTAAAGTCCCTGCAGCTTTGAGCAAGATGCAGAGTAAATAAATGCAAGTGATTTAGGATTGGCAAAGAGATGACTTTTCCCGCTCTCGCTTCCTACTGACAGTTCGTAATATTGTTGATATTGACATGAAATAATAGGTTTGATGACATTTGTCTGACATGAAGTGTATTAGAGATCTGCCCTACCTAGTGATATTACCCTTGTACTCTTTTGAGTCATTTATTATTCACATCCAAAGAAAGCCTTGCCTGGGAGGCAGCTGAATAAGTCTGTACTGATCTGCCATAACATTGTGACCACTGACGGCTGGAGTGATTTTCTGTTCATTATAGCACCGGGCCGTGGGTGGAATAGATTAGGCAGTAAGTAAAGATTCTGTCCTCAGATAGGATGAAGAATGGCAACAGTGGTTTGAGTGAGAACCAACTGGGCCAGAGTATCAGCAAACACGCAATCCTTGTAACTCTGCCATTTGTGGTGATTATTTTACTGCGGTGGTTCTCAATCGGTGGGTCCCCACCCAAAAGTGGGTCGCAGATCTGATCTGAAGGGGTCGCGAACAGCTGGTCAAAAATCAAAATAATGTGAATCAGCTGTTGGGCATGTGTTTTATTTTAGAAAATATCTTATTTTGAAAGGCAGACTGCTTTTTTCTTTAGAAAATTAATTTGTTTGGTTGGAATTTTATTAACGTGGGTTGCGACTTAGTGGGTCCCAGAGTGAGACCTGTTGAGAACCACTGATTTACTTGTATTTTCCACTGTTTTGTGATGTCACAAAGTGGGTGAAGTAATATTAGCTAATTTTGAGTTCCATTTTCAGCTTTGCCAGATAATGAGACCTCGACTTTGTTCTTGACACTGCTACTTTACTTTCTAAAAAAAAATGTCTACTATAACAGTGACAAGTATGACTTACTTGGACCCCAAGTTTGGAAGGTTTAAGCTTGTATTTGTGGTACACCATATTGAGGGTCTCTGGATATATTGCAGCACTGTATGGCAAGGAAGATTACTATGTATATGTGTATATACAGTAAATGCAATACATCAGAACTTTTGCAGCTTACAGTTTTGATACAGTTTTTACAGTTTTTAGGGCCATGATAACTATATTAGTAGAGCAAAACATAATAATTTTGCAAGGTTACTCTCTGTCCCATGGTTGTCTATTCAGGTCAAGGCTTTCAAATTTCTGCCTCGTGGATGTTTAAATGTACGATCATTTCGGCCGAATTTCCATTTTCCAATATTTACACCTACCGAGAGTTGAAGCCCTAGTTAGTTCTCACAAAAATCTAGAAATAAATATTTCAGGGGATCCTAAGAAAAAGCCAGTGTTCATCCTTCGCTCATACAATGGTCTTCGATGGTGTCCTTCACTTTTGTTAGAGGGTGTTAGTTTCATTATTGCAGGGTTCATTTAATTTGTTGTTCGCCCTTCCCTTTCAGCCTTTGGTCAATCGTCAGGGAATTGTTTTAGAAGGGCTCTAAAAATGTGATAGGAAATGAGCTGAGACTGACAAGGCTGCAAACACATTGTGGGAAATGGAAACAAACAAGACCAAATCGGAAAAACACACAGAGCCGCGGAGATGGACACAAAACCGGGACAAAAAGAGAGGGAGATAAGAAGACAGGTGAGCTATGAGCAGGCTGACCTTCCCCCGTTGCTGTCAGCGTAAAATAAACCCCGGTATCCCCTGCCCCTGTAGCCGGATCGGGCTGTCAGTCCATCAGCTGTCCCATTAACATGTCAGAACAAACTAAACACCAACACAAAGCACAGTTGAGGACGGATAGATGGATGCCCTGGCTTGAAGGAGGATTGGCTCCATGGATGTGTAGTGAGATGTAGTGCTCAGGAGCTGGATGTGTCATCAGTCATTTCTCCGTCCCGTGTTCTTTCCGTCTCTAAACAACAGCAAAGCCTCGCAGCGGCAACGGCCATCGAAAGCCACAGAAAAGAATGGTGATTGTTCCTATCAGCACAGATGGAATGGTCCCGAGGATTTATGGTCCCTGGAAATTATTACTACCTTTCCACCCATTTACCTCGGCGCAACTTTGAAATGCATCACGTTTTGTGATCTCATAAGCAGCAGTAAATTATGCCGCAGCCCTTTTTACCTCAATTTCCTCTGCAGTTCACAAGGTGGAGAAGACAAACAGAAGGGAGAGAGACAGGGAGTTCAGTGACAGAGCCTCTCTCTGCCGGGATGCAGATTGTGTATTTGTTTATATGTTGGGACTTTTAATCTTGTCAAGTGGGTTATAGAGCACAGCTGTTGGTATACAAAACCAGTGGGGTAGCTGATCTAATACCCTGAGTTCTCTTTGCCTCCCATCACAACTTCCACTCTTTCCACGGTCTGATTGTCTGTGATTCCCGGCTCACGTGAATCTACAGTGGCTCCTGCTGGAGCTCTGGGGTAGTGAAGTGATCTCTCTGCAGGATGTGTGAGATCCCTGACCTAAATTCCTCCACCTAGTTGTTCCCTAAAAACTCCCTCTGTAAAGTAACCCATATGTTTGGCAACATTTGAAGGGGATTATAGGATAGATATTGAAGTTTTAATCCAGCTTGAAAAATCTGGCAACATATACATTGACAAATTGAGTTATGTCATCTGTAGGGAACTGTGGTGCTTTTTTTCACACTGGTAAGCAACAGACTATATAGCTCACCCATTTACCAAACATTTTGCACTTACATTTTTAAAGTTCTTGAATTGTTGTTAATGGGTATATTTTATTTTGTTGGTTGACGGTGCCTTGTCCCCATCTCCTTTTATTCACTTGGCGCTATGACCATACAGTTATACATTTTATTATTTATATAGTACTGCCCCCAGTACTGCTCACAGTTCCTTCCTACTGTACAGTAGAAAATAAAGAAAGCTGTGTTTACGTTATAAATTGTTAAAAAAAAAAAAAAAAAACATTTTATGATACATTCCTTGAAATGAATGGGACAAAATTCCAAAACGTCATTAGATGTCCTTTGCTTACTTGGAAGAAGCATTGACACAAAGGTATTTGGCACCTCATTGACAGCAAATACAACTGTTTTCAGAATGCACAGTGTAAAGGCAAAGCCTCTATGTGAACTTCTGTCCAGGCCATTAACAGGCAGTTGTGCAGAAGAATAGATCAATTTCCTTTTTCTTTAATGCAACTATTTTTTTTTTTTTTTTTTTTACATCTAAAACACATTGCATCAGCTATTTCATTAACACATGGTTCCATGTGACCTGTGATAAGACATGTTCTGTACCTCAGTTACCAAAAAACGTGTGCATTTTATTGTTTTGTTTGCTAATGTTATATCACGTACGAGCTTAGGCATGTAAGTCATGCATTAGTTATGACGATGCAGCAGCGTTGTCATTCTGTCATTCTATGGGTCGCTTGCATTATTGATGACCCCCTGCACAAATATCAAGTATAAAATCCATGTAAAGTGGTTTCAAAATAATATCACCATGCAGAAGTGCATAACAGATTACAGTTTAGAATACAGCCATGTTAACACAAAGGTACAAATCTGCAGGAATCCCCAAAAGCATGTATTTAATTCATCTCTACACATCAGGATGTTCCCTCCTTCCATCCTGCATTTACCTGAAGTTTGGCAGACGTTATTCTGTTCTGCTTTCATTGAAAAAGACGCAACTGGTGGAGAGAAGTCACAATTTGACCAAAACAAACAGTAGAGTCTTTGTCCATTCACTGGGGTGGGGTCAAGGCAATGGCACATTGTGGAAGGGATGTTGATTGAGGACCCGTAGCTCTCTGATGACTTATTTGCACTGGGTTTATCCGTCAACCCTCTTGAGTCCATTAGCTGGGACCTGACAGTGAGTGGCTGAGCTCCAAGCTCTATCAGCCCCACATCAGAAGCCAGTGAGAGGGGAAAGGGGATGTAGTAGAGGGGAATAGATGGAGGGAGGAAAATAATGTCCGGGCTTTACTGTACAACTAATTCCTACGAATGCCCCAGGCAGGGCATAATGGCGCCTGACGTGGAAATCTGAAATCATCAGAAATAATAACATCATCCCTGGTTTTACCTTACCAAGGCTGGACAGGATGGCTGTAACTGCGACATTAGAGAGGCGCACCAGTATCCTAGCACTGAGTATGAGTAGTTACACAGATATGAAGCCTCTGTTGTGAATTTTGGGAAATAAAATTTTAGACTTACACTTTTTCTTCCTGCCAAAAAAATGACCATCATTGTTTGTTACTTCAGACACTATTCAACTTATTATTAAAATGGTCAGATATCATCGCAGTCGTATTTACAAATCATGAACCCTACAGCAGTCTCCCCCAACCACTGGGCCACAGTCCATTTATTGGTACTGGGCCGCTAGCAGATAACTCAATAATCCTCATTTCCATTTGAGCTGTATTTTATTTTGAAAATCGACCAGATCCTCTCAGCCTCATCTGTCCGGTTTTGATTATATTGAGTACATTCTTAACAATACAAACTGTATAGTCGTACATTATATATTACTAAATAAAAGATTGATGCAGTATGCTAACTTCACGACAACAGAATAGCTCAATGTTTATTATGACATATTAAATATTCACATTACTATAAACCCATGAATCCTTAAAAACTGTTTCACCACTTGGATGTGAAAAGAAGCTTACACTCCTAATGAAGTTATATATAGTGGATGTTTTACTTTATTCAGGGGTATTTGTCAGCCACACCGTGAAGGCCTGTCTATGAAAAAAATTGCCAGACATTTAATCAGTTTGTTGCGCCAGTTGGGCAACACGTTTTCCAATGATGAATATACAAAACTAAGCGATTTTTAAAAACAATTCCAAAAATGATTAAGTTATTAAATCACATGGAAAAGAACTTTAAATTTAAACAGATATAACCATTTCATTTATTTTTCATTTTATATATATACAGGATGACAGGTGAGGCTCTGCCTTCAGTATTTTCTTTACTGAATCTTTCTTTTCGGAAGTTTATCCTTCTTAACATGTTACGTGGGTTACTTTTGTCAACAGCATGTACTATTATGGCCCAATAAGTTTTTCTGAAATTCTAATAATTTAATTTACTATATCATCATATATTACAAGGCTCAGAATCATAGATATTCCCTGTGTGATTTTTTTTTACTTATTATATTTTTTTATTTCATGAAGGTATCCCAATTTATTATGGTTTTATTGACTTGTGTGACCAGATTTACTGTTCATTTTAAATAAAAAATATTAAATATAAAAGACAATCTCTTTTAGTGATATTACAAAGTAAGCATCCAGTTGCCAGCCTATAGCTAGCGCCAGTTCTACACTTAGCCGCACACATCTATTCTTCATTTTTAATGCTTACACAGTAGAAATTCAGTTATTGGAAAAAATGGATGGGCTGAGACACTTTAATTCTGCCAAGTTATTAAATTGGGTGATACCGTACCCATTTAACCTGAAATGGATCTGGAGAGGCAAGAATATGCTCCGAGTTCCATATGTCATCTTTAAACCGAGAGTCATATTTTTCTTTTAGGTTCTCCACCCCGTCTTCTTAAAGACATCCGGGCCCTGAATTTATTCCCAAGTCCAAAATTACCTTTCCTTTCTGTCACCTATTTGTCCTGCTTTCAGTTCATCAGCCTCCACTTGTTATTTCAACTTTTTATCATTTGGTGCCGTGTACAGCTTTATTCGGTGAAACGATGATAGAACATGCTCTAAACACGTCAGGCTGTCCGTCACGGCCACTTTGGCGTAGAAAAAAAAATGGTAATCCTGAAAAAATTTGAAACAACTCATTTGAGAAGTAATGAATTTGAACCTGATTAAAAACCTTTTATTTTGCCGAGCTCACTCCCAAACAATCTAAGCTGGCAGGGCCTGCCTCAAAGTGAGGGTTTGACAAGGCAATTTGTATGATGCCTGAGAACTCATTAGCTTGGGAAAGCTAATTAAAGCTTTTTGAATGGTTCCTTGACCTGAAAAATCTGCAGGCAGGGAAACCATGAGAGAGACGACGGAACAAAGTAGAAATCTTGATTAAAACTCAATAGAAACCCACCACTGGAAATGATTGCTTAAGCTCATTCCAAGTCATGTGGGTCAGGCTCTGTTAAGACCTAATTTTAGTTCAAGCAACCGCCGAGAGAAAAGTAAATGGGTGAGAAACATGTAACGCAAGTGAACTTGGACCACGGTCGATTGAAAAACAAGGGAATTCTGTATATAAAAAAAAATGCAGTCAAATGTGCTTTGGTAGCAGTGGACAATTAGTGAACTATCTCGTCTCTGCAAAGTAAAAACTAGGAGCAAGGGGATGTGTTTGTTCCATTAATCCAAAAAAAGTGCAAACAGAATCAAACTTGAGAAACATCTGGAACACAGAGCTTTTATGTCATTTACACATTTATTGTCGCTGAGCTCTAATCCAGCATTTATTCTCTTTCTCAAAACATTTACAGTTACTCAAAACATTGTCTAAAACCTAAATATTTCATTATTTTTAGCAACGAAAATCATGCGAATTAGCTAGGATAGATTGAGGAGCAGGTGGGTGCAAATAATTCCATCAATCAATCAATCAAATTGTATTTATATAGCCCACATTTACAAATCAGATTTCCATCCTCTGTCCTTAGACCCTCGGCCAGGGTAAGGAAAAACTACAGATGGAAAAGAAAACTGGTAGAAACCTTAGGGAGAACCACAGGAGAGGGATCCACTCCCTGGACGGACCTAATGAATGTTACTAGAGCACAAAAATACAATAAAATAAAGCAAGTACAAAGGTACAACAGAGTTGAAAAAAAGTTGAAATTCTTCCAGTAGCTGTTATTATGTAAGTAGTTATACAAGATTATGATCCTGGTCATTGTTCTCCTGGTCCTCCTAGGTCTCAGGTCTCCTTTGATTTAGAGGTCTGCACCCTCCACACTTCATTGAATGTCAAAAATCATCTTGTCAAGCTTGTGTTTTGGTGTTTTGTCTTTAGGATGAACCAGTTTCTGTCTCAGGGTGTTGCCTGGTTTGAAATGTACACAGATCTGATGCTGGTTAAAAATTCGATTGAGTTTCTCAGAGACTCCTGCTACGTATGGAATGATGACATTACCCTTCCTGTTGTCCTCCCTCTCTCCTCCCCTTTTCCTAGTGGTTTTAAAAAAGCCCATTAGGAATAACCGCAGTTTTTAAGAGGTGTCTTATAAGCTTTTTCCTACGCTATTTATTGGGGAAATGCCGTTATTGTAAGCAAAAGGCGGAGAATAATCATAATATGAATTAGAAGTATAATTTGGACCAGTTTGGTGTGCTGAATTAAAATGCCAAATGGGCCACATTTGGACCCCGGGCCTTAGCTTGCTCTTAGAGCTTCATTGCTGCATTTATCCCCATCATCGTGTGCTTCCAAAGTCTCCAAAAGTAACTTATAGTTCTGAGAATGTTGCTTTAAAGATTTGAAAACTATTCAAGAATCCACTGTATGTTTTATTCAATGACACCCCACTCTTAGACTTTAAGAGATTGAATAATTCAGCAAAACAAAGGCACACACTCCCACAGATCTGTCCTTGGTTCGGCCTTGCAAACAAAACAGCATTGAGTTTATCTAGAAACTGTGATTTGTTTGGATCTGACGTGCACATCAGGTGGTCTGAAATCACGTCCCATTATGGACCTGATGTCTGTTAAAGATATTTAAGTTAAGGAAACTGCAGTTTCTGTCAATCTGAGTACTGAGAACTTCCTTCCCCATGCAGAGGCAGAAGAGTCCTTTATGAGTATGCCGTGAACCACAGGGTAAAAAGACTTTATATATTATTTTGCACATTTCTTTTTTTTCTAGGGGACAACCTTAAATGATTACTTTCTCTCATTCTTGATTTTACTTGAAAGCATTTTTATTCTGCTTCCTTCTCCCACTCAGAAGCACACATAGGGTTTACAGTAAGGTCACCAACCAAAGAAGACTTTAAAATTGAAGCCTGGCAGGAAAGTGGACCTACATCTTGTACAGACTGTGATGACTTGGACGTGATCTTTCTTGCAAGCCCGTGGGCCCAGTTTAATGTGGGCACAGACTCACGAGTTCCTTTAATATTAGCTTTTCTCTTAGGCTTTTCTTTTCCACCCTGCGCAAGGTTATTTCCTCCACGTTAGGCGGCTGAGTGTGAATACTAAGCTTTCTGCATTGCTCACTTTGTGTGTGTGTGTGTGTGTGTGTGTTTGTGTGTTGATGTAAATCTCGACTCTTCAGTTTTCTAACTCTCGCTGTGACTTCCAGAAGCCGCGGAACGTGTGCAATGCGAAGCCTCTCCCGCATTTCTGCGACTATATCGACCGGGCGTCTCTATTTTGATCAGACCCATTGATCATATTCCCCCGTCATCCTTCAGCTCTGCTTGTGTGATCTCATCCGTATTCGGTTGCATTTCTCATTAGCATCCATGCAGCTAAGCATCTGATTTCCCAACGCCGTGCTCAGAACCCTAACATTGACTCCATGTGTCCAATATGTCCACTTATATTTCAGGCTGTAGCATAATATCTTGTTATTTAAGCATTGGGACTTTAACCATTATATAAGGATACGGGATAATAATCCATGATATGTCTGGAAGCGCTGGGAAGTATTTTCTATTCTGATGCATATATGTAATTAAAAGACAGAATGCACGTACACACATATCCCTCTCTACATATGTGTAGACATAAGAAATATTTGAATATGTATGTGCATACATACACCAAGGTACAAACCTCCCTGAACAGTTGTTTTCTGAATTAGGAATAGGCTACTATGGCAAAAAATTTCCTTTGCAAAATTGTACTTATTTTATAGCAGTAATAATATGTTTTGCTATAGAAACCATGGTTTCTCCATTTTTATTTTCTAATATTATAGTTGGATTCTTTATGTCTCCTGGTTTTTATGTTAAGATGGAAAATTATTTAGGTAATTATTAGTATATTTTTGGAGGGAACACATGGGTTTATAGCTATTTTTAGTAGAGAAAATGCAATTGAGACTAATGTGACATGAGTGTCTTGAAGCCCTATTGTATACTGTATACAGTATGTATTCAAATATATATACATATATGTATATATATTTATATATATACAGTCATGAAAAAAATATGAGACCACTCTTTCTTTCATTTCTTGTCCATTTAAAAGTCTGTTTCAACCTAATCTACATTAATCTGGACAAATATAATAACAACAAAAAAGGCTCATGATTAAGTTTAATTTCAGAGTTGATTTCTGGCCATTTTGCATGGTTTTATTGACAGTGACAAAAATCACTTCCGTTCCTACATCACTACCAATAACATTGTACTGACACAATACAGTGTTTTTAGTCATTGCATGGTTTTGTGTTCATTGTTTCCCCCAGGTGATAAACCTTTAGTGGAACAAGGCATTAAGATGAACAAGGAATTGAAGAAAACAGAAGAGTGGTCTAATATTTTTTTCCATGACTGTATATACATGTATGTATGTATGTATATATATATATATAAATGCACGACTATGTGTGCGCATTAAAGCTCTGTAGTAAATATATATAAAGAAATAATAATATGTCCTGTCTCAGTTAAGCAACGGTGTGAAACTTGTTTTGTGTTTTTTCTTTTTCGCTGCAGTTGAATTGAAAGGTTGACTGCTGACAAAATCATCCTCCACAGCTGTCCCTTGGCTTTCATTCACTCCCAATCAACTTGGAAACTTTCCTTCAGACGTCCTCTTCATTTTGAGCTGCCGGCTCTGGGGACATATGTCTCTGCTTGTCAATCGCGACGGGGAACCGGTTGGAGTCAAGAACTGGCTGAACTTACTGTACGGAGGGGAAGTGAACTGAGTCAAACTGGCCCTCTTCTCATCCCTTCTCCAGTTTTTATCCTCCATCCACCTCTGAAATCTCTGACCTCATCCTCAAATCTAAACCCACTACCTGTCAGCTTGACCCCCTCCCCTCAACTCTAGTTAAATCCTGTCTCCCCTCCCTGCTCCCTCTCATATCTACCATTATCTACTCCTCTCTCTCTTCTGGGGTAGTTCCTTCTCTGTTCAAAACCGCTGCTGTCACCCCCATCTTAAAGAAACCTGGTTCTGACCCAAACAACTTCGACAATCTCCGCCCCATCTCTAACCTCCCCTTTATCTCCAAAATCCTTGAAAAAACTGTTGCCAACCAACTCCACTCTCACTTGTCCCTGCATTCTCTATACGAGCCTTTTCAGTCTGGTTTCCGTCCCCGTATAATGTTGTATATTTTCTTTTTTTCTTCATTGTATTTTTAAAACTGTTTCTAGTCCATTCAGATGCTTTGTAGCTTCAGTGGAGTTGATCATTTTAATGACACTACATTTGCACTGCTCTGGAGCAGTCACCCCAAGATAATAAACATTACAAACAAAGATATATAGAAACTATCCTGATGCAGCATTGTTGTAAAGATTTGTGAATATTTAATCTTACCAGTTTTTGATTATTGTCCCTCCCATTTTTGGTTTTTATTATACATTTTTTTTCCATGTTAAAGTTGTATTTGTGTGCTTTTTGCATAGCACTGAACTTAATTAGGTGTTTTTACTTTTTTTTGAATATCTGCTTCTTAACTGGCAAAACTGCCAATTGTAAATATCTATATAAAATATATATATATAAATATCTGATGGACATAGTATATAAAATGTTATAGTATGAATAAATTCAAATGAAGATAATTCTTTTGGTGTGTTTGTTTTGGAATGACAGTGTTGCAGTAAACCAGAACTTCCACTTGGAAGCGCTGTTTACCTACATCTACCCGCACAGCTTACTTTCACCTCCGAAATATAAACAGACTCCGCCCCTCCCTCACCCCTCACACCACCGCCGTCCTTGTCCATAGCCTTGTAACCTCCCGCCTTGACTACTGCAATTCTCTCCTGTTTGCCCTCCCTCAAAAAACCTTACACAAACTCCAATTGGTTCAGAATGCAGCTGCTCGCATCATCACACAGACCCCAACCCACTATCACATCACCCCTGTCCTTCACCACCTTCACTGGCTCCCCATACAGTATCGCATCCAATACAAACTTATCCTTTTTACTTACATGGCCATTCACCACCTCACCCCCCCCTACTTATCTGACCTCCTGCACGTCACCATCCCTTCTCGGCCCCTTAGATCCTCCTCCTCCATCCATCTCTCTGTGCCTCCTGCCCGCCTCAGCACCATGGGGGCCAGAGCTTTCAGTCGCTCTGCTCCGCAGCTCTGGAACACCCTCCCACCTGCCCTCCGTAACATTGACTCTCTCCCCACATTCAAATCCCATCTTAAAACTCACCTCTTTCGCACTGCCTATCCACCTTAACCTCTTTCCTCGACCTGTGTCTATGTTGTTTTATTTTCTGACTTTCTGTTTATTCCTAATTGCATCATTGTATATATTGATTTTCTGTTTGTTTTAATTGTACCTTGTAAAGTGTCCTTGAGTGTCCTGAAAGGCGCTTTTAAATAAAATCTATTATTTGGGGATCACCTGTTCTGGATGTGCTGGCTGGACCGCAAGGCAGGCTGGACATGGTGAGTAGGTAAGAGGGAAATGAAATGAAGGGTGAGGAGGATGAAATGAAGCAACAAAAGAAGGTTGCTGTGAACATGTGTCATGGGCAGCTGCTCTCTTTTCTTTTTGCCTGCTGGCTACGCTTCTGGCTGTAGGCTGCAGCTATGGTCACGACGGTCTTTGAGGGGCTTATGGGAGGCAATGGCACAGGAAATGAAGGTGAAGATCTGCGTGAGCGGTATTGAAATCAAACAGAAGGAGAGAACACAAGTTAAATAAGGCCACTGTGACGAGGGAAAAAAGGATTAAAAAAAAAAAAGAAAAAAATCCTGTGTACCTCACAGGTTGCAGTGTCTCACCAAATATTGACTCTGGTGCAGAGCATACAGCGCATTTCTCACTAGTCACTCCAGTCTGAGCTGGGCTTTAGTTTTTGATGTCCATCAGCTCTATAGGTCCATGGGGACTTGGCCTGGGAATTTATTGGGTCAGGTTGGAGATTGTCGAAGGTGATGACTGTGGATGTGATTGGAAAGCTGTTTAGGTAAAGCTCCGCTTGCTCCCCTCGAAGGTCCCCTTGATCATTGCACTCACCCTCTGGAGACGGAGTCAGTTCACGGCTCCCTTGCTCCGGTCACATGCGCGTGTCACCCCGAGCGGAGTGGACGCTGCAGTGGGAACACGCGCTCGTTCATCAACCCACACCCACTCTGCATTAAATGTGATTTTCCTTGACATCTGGGTCTGCCCCCATCACTCCCACATTTGTGCCATGCGGGGCAAATGGCTGAAGTGTTTTTGTATGTGTGTGTGTGTGTGTGTGTATATATGTGTGTGCCATATGTCTTGAAATGTTGGTATATGGCCCCACTACCTCATCAGGGCCTGATTTCACTTGGACAGAGAAATGACCATGGTGACAGGAGGGGTGAACGAACAGTTAATGTGGAGAGTGATGAAAGCAATTCGTGACCTGAACATGACCAGCCTTTCATTGCACCCGAGGAGTTGCAATATATATATATATATATATATATATATATATATAT
>JAFBJS010004036.1:199912-215654 GCA_016785265.1 Paraplagusia blochii | reverse complement strand
TAATCTCAGCCAAGAGAAAAAAAAAAAAAAAAAACATAGTCAAATGCAGTGCAAAAGAAAAAGACTAATTTGTGTGTGTGTGTGTGTGAAAGAGAGAGATACAAAGACAATCATGAGACGTGTGTTGACCCACTTTCCTACTATCTTAAAGTTCTCCTTCCTTCCACTGCATTCCGTCTCCTCCAACTCTAACTCTACCCTAGCATCCTAAGGAGGCAGCAGTGTCTATGGCAACCATGCAGTGGTGAGAAAAGAAGAGGAGGCTTCTTATTCTCACTCATTTTATTTATTTTGACATTCTCTCTGTCTTTTTTTTTTTTTTTCCTCTCATCTTTTTATTCGGTTTTCCAGCTCAAGGCTCTTTCTCCGGGATGCATTTCTGCTCTGACTTTTTTAATTATACAGGATTTAGATTTTACCCTAAAACCCCTGCCTAATGCCAGACCTACAGCAGCATGGTTCCTGTTCGGTTTGCATGGACAACCTTCTAAGTCTATTTAAATGTATGAATTCCAAAGTGGCAATGTCACGTCCCTTTAACTATGAAAGCACCTCATACAGTAAGTGCCGATGCACTGCAGTACCTGCTATTGGAGTGGTTGTAATAACTGTCAATATGAAGGCAATCCCAGGACTGAAAAATGTTGTTCTCAACATCTTCTTGTGGCTTGATATGTCGACTGTTTTGACATTGACGGTTCTTTAAGGCTTACTCCTGATACCCCGATAATGCCTCCCGAAGCCCTTTGCCTGTGTGTGTGTGTGTGTGTGTGTGTTTGTGTGTGTGTGTATCCATGTGTACGTACCATTTCCCTGGCACAATCCCTTCGCCCCCTGTCCAGCAGTTTGAAGCTGAGCACTACTGGCAAAGACGGAAGGGCTTTTGGGACCTGCAGCCGTATGAATTTTTCATTAACTTTCCTCCGCCAACTTTTACTTACCTACTGCCTCTCTGTCTTTGTTTCACTCGTTTTTTTTTTGTTTTTTTTTTTTTTTTTCCTTTGCCCATTGCTTGTCTTCGTTCTCTCTCACTGACAACTATTGTCTTTTACCCAGTCGGCCGTATCAACAGCCGCATTTACACTAGGGAGGAAAAAAAAAAGGGAAAAAAAAACAAAAACATACGATATCCCATACGTTGCACACACAGCATGCACGGTTCAGTGTTACTCAAACGCAGTATGGCACCTGCAGATATTGAAAGAATCTTCAAGGCAGCAGCATTCCCTATTTGACTTTCCAGTGGATCTTTTTTTTTTTTTTCCTTCCTTCCTTTTCGGCGTCCCCGAGGCTGAGTAGGTGGAGAGAGGGCAGAGAAACATGAAGCAAACCTCTCTGTTTAGGAGGAAAACAACACACAGCAGGAGCACACAGTCATACAACAAAAGACAACAAAAACACATAAAAAAATAGTTTTTCCATCAAACTTTAAATGTGGGGTTTATGGGCTCAGTTTCGAGGCGGGAAAACGAAGTATTATGAAACAGACGAAAAAAGTGAGAATAAAAACACGTTTGAGATCTTACTTGTCGAGGCATTTGAGATTTGAGTCAATATCATGTTACTGCGGTTTGGACATACATTATATAGCAGTTGAGTTGAGAGTTAAGCAGTGATTTTTGTCCTCCTCCCTTCAAGCCCTAGCAGGGAGAAAAAGGAAATCGGTTGCTTCATTGCTCCTCACACACTGAGGAACAGTCAGAAGATTCTCTTGATCAATTATTGATCAAAGCCATTACAAACCTCTGCAAAGTGTCACAAGTCTGCAGAGTAATTTATAGTGTCATAGTGTACGGCAGTGTGTTTTTGTGCACGGCGTAGATACTAGATGGTGTGGACCTCAACGCATACAGATAAGGAGAGAGCAGCAGGCGGGAGAAAAAAATTGTGCAGAATCCTTCTGATTACATGGATAAGCTAGAGTGGTTTATGTATGTCCTGTTTTTTTTATTATCATTATTATTATTATTCATCATGGTTATCACAGCATCTTCAACTTTTATATGAGATCTTCAACTTTTTTTTTTTTTTGCTTTATGTCATTTTACTGTGTTCCGTTTCGAGATGTCTCTTGCAGCATCATCGTTATTAAAATGAAAATCCACTTTGGAAATTAAATCGCCTCGCTCTGACATTGGAACGTCAGTTCAGCGCCCACGAAAACAACAATGGCGTCCCGGCGAACTGTAAAACACCACGAGCGATAACACCCTCTCGTGACATTCTTTGGCAGGGCTTCCCAGACACAGAATTTGTGCTTGACGGTGTGGACCTATATAGTTTTCACTTAAGATATATTACATCCAAATGAGTTTTACTCGTAGGGCCAAATCAGGGTATGTTCCTATAGCCCAGTAAATCACAATAGGTTCTGTCATACTGTCTTAGGATTTGTTCTATTATTAACCGACTCTGGAGCAGCTCCAGGAGTTCATAAATCACGCTTAGTCTTGTGTTTCCAGCGCTCGGCTCATGCAAAGCGTGCTTCTGTGTGCTTGAAGAAAAGCTAAACATCACAGAGCAGCAGAATACTATAAAAAAAAAAATCCCACGGTTGAATGCTATTGTTGCAAAGTGCTATAAAACTTATTGCAATAAATGCATTCAGCCAAAATGACAACTAATCCTAAGCATCCACGAACAACTGCCTTTTAATTGTATTTAGACCAAAAGATGAAGTATGTTGCTCGTAATGATTTTGTCCGGTATAGAATATATAAATAGTGTATCAATAGTGCCCAATCACTGGGCCGGGGACCCCATCCGGTCCATGGATGAATTTGTGCCGGGCCGCAGGGAAATAATGTTTCCTTTTGGCCCCATCTGGCTATTACTTGCACTTGATCCATACCCATATCAACAAAAGAACTGAACAATAGAATGGCTAGGATTCCATCATCAATATTGCAACTATATTTTATTTTGAAATATATTCTCAGTGAAGACAACAACAATAAACTCAAAGACACGGAGTCATTAATACAAGATTCTTACTTTTTATACCAGATTGGTAGCAGAAAGTTATTGGCTGTGTGCACTGGAGAAATCCTTGTTGTGCCCATACCAGTTATTTCTGGTAGGAAGATTTTATAAGTAAGAAAATATTTCAGCACACCGAAATTTTATCTGCCACAATTTAATGACTAGTCTCTGAAAATAGTACGACACATTTAACCGGTCCGTGGCGCAAAAACATTTGGGGAACACTCGTGTAGATCATTAGTGGCAGCGTGCAGTAACTAGTAACTTGATTAAAACTATACTAAAACTGCAACACTATTCTACTTTTCTTAGTAACTGTAAAAAGGGTGAGCACAAGAGGACATATAGACATTGCACTGTGTCCACAGCACATCCCTAAAATTGCAGGGAGGGCTGCAAAGCACTATTGAAAAGAATAGAGAACCAGGCAAAGGTGAGCACCACAGACAGTCTTCGAAGACTAATTGCAGGTCCAACAGTGCTACAGAAACCCATCTACTATCCAAAAAAAAAAAAAGAAAAGAAAAGTTCTGGCCCCACATGAGATAATCTCATGGGAAATAGCTGGCAAAAACCATATCTCTGAGAAAACATGATCTTAATGCAGAAAAATAGCAGCAGGTACACTGGAGTCAGAAAAGAATGAAATATTTAGCTTTGGCAGAGGGCAGAATCTTCCCAGAAGGCAGCGGGGCTGGTGTGATAATGACTGTTTACAGGCAGAGGTGAAACATCAGGGTGGTGATGTACAAGTTTAGGGCTGAATTTCTCTCAGTGGTGATTGTAATAAAAGTAGTTAATAATGATTAGAAATGTAGCAGTTAGTTTTCTCCTCAGATTAGAGAGGCATCTGGTTGGCTACAAAATATACTCATGCGGCAGTACTACTCAACAGTACTACGCACATCCTTAGTTTCATTAAAACCAAGCCTCTGCTCAGAGAAAAATCTGGAAGTAGTGTCTGAATATGTCTAGGATTACATAGAGAGACAGCATTGTTCGAGCCAGCCTGCATTCATAGATTGTTTTCTGGGTTTAAGTGGATTTTGTAAACATTCAACCTGCTTAATTCCTCCACAACTGGTCCAACGTACTGTACCAGGAACTGTTTTAAATAGTAACAGAGAGAGAGAGCAGAGAGTGCAATGTTGCCATTGCACAAAGACGATTTCAAACATCTTAGAGTTGATATATGCTCACCGTCAGAAGAGCTGTGGAACATAAAGTTTCTTGACAAAAATAATTTGTCCTTGTTTACGTATCACCACTCCATCCCAAGTAGACGTAAATAGCTCTTAAAGTGAAAAATCTCGTAGAGGCGACGCAATGCTGATCATCAGAACAGCGGGGCCTTGGCGACATTAAATTATTATAATCATGGACAGGCAGCTCAACGATGAGTGGCAGTTGTAAGCTCAGAACCCCAGATCTGCAGTTTTGCACTGTTATAGACAGTTCATCAGCCATTACAACAGCGTGTGAAGTGTGTCATGCAGCCCTACTGATTATTAATGTTGAAATAAAAAAATGAAATAACGTGTGACATTTTTTTAACCACCTTGTATCGCTGTTAAATTGTTGAATTTGCTCATATATTAAATTGAATGTGAATGTTGTAACCAGGGTCTGCCGAAACAATGAGTGTCAAGGTTTGGTTTTGTCAAATTCACCTGTTTTTTTTTTTGTTTTTTTACACCATGCCATTATTTCTTTGCCAAACCAATATGGCGGGTCTTGGATTGTTTGATTGCATGCACATCTGTCCACAGATGGCTGTTGTGGACTGTGGGCACTGAAGGCCAACACCGAGCCAATTACATCAGTAATTGCAGAGCTCATGGTATTTGGCCGTGCAAAATGAGAAACCTGTTCAGAAGTGGCTGGCTGGCGCTGAACAGAAGGAGCCGTGTAAATCCAGGGAATCGCGGTGGAGCATCTCTGCTTCGAATGGGCCGTTCTATGCATGGAAAAAAGAGATTTTTTTTTTAAAGATTGACACGTTGTTGGTTTTCTCTTTTGTCTTGTATCCTTTTCATAGTCACAGTGACAGGCACCGTGTCAACTGATTTGACCTGGTCAAATATTTTCCGACTGGGAGAGCACACAGAAGGACAGGAGTCTTCTTCTCTCTTCTCCTTTTCGGCTTATTCAGTTTTTCAGGGGTTGCCACAGCGAGTCAACAATTTCCATCTCACCCTGTCCTCTCTTATCGCATCTTTAAATCTCCTCTTTGGCTCCATGTCTAGCATCTTCTTCTATCAATATAACCACTGTCCCTCCTCTGAACATGTCCAAACCATACTAATGTGGCTTCTCTAGCTTTTTCTCCGAACCTTTTTATATCTGTGTTGTCCCCCTGATCACCTCGTTCCTGATCCTGTCCTTCCTTGTCTCCCCCCAAAGAGAATTTCAGCATCTTTAAATCCTCCACCTCCTGCTCTGCCTCCTGTCTTCTACCTGTTCCTAGTGTCTCTAGTCCATACATCATGGCTGGTCTCACCACTGTCCTGTAAACCTTTCCCTTCATCTTAGCTGACTCTCTTCTATCACAGATCACCCCATAGACCTTTCTCCAGTTGTTCCATCCTGCCTGTATTCTATTCTTCTCCTCTCTTCCATAGTCTCCACTGCCGTGAACAGTTGAGCCTAAGTTTCTGAACTCCTCCACCTTCTCCACCTCCGCTCCTTGTAACCTCACCACTCCACTTTTCCCCTTTCATTCACACACATGTACTCGGTCTTGCTACGACTGACCTTCATTCCTCTTCTCTCCAGTCCAAACCTACACCTCTCTAGGTTCTCTTCTAGCTGTTGCCTGCTCTCACTGCAGATCACAATATCATCTGCAAACATCATCATCCATGGAGACTCCTGTCTGACCTCATCTGTCAATCTGTCCATCAACAAAAAGGGGCTCAGGGCTGATCCTTGATGAAGTCCCACCTCCACCTTAAAGTCTTCTGTCCTTCCAGCAGTACACCTCACCACTGTTGTGCTGTTCTTATACATATCCTGCACCACTCTAACATACTTCTCTGCCACTCCTGACTTCCTCATACAAAACCACAGTTCCTCCCTTGACACCCTGTCTTAGGCCTTTTCTAAATCTAGAAAAACACAATGCAGCTCCTTCTGACCCTTTCTGTACTTCTTCATCAACATCCTCAAGGAAAATATTGCATCTGTGGCACTCTTTCTCGGCATAAAACCATACAAATGGACAGGAGTATTATAGGGAGTTGAATTCAGCTGCTGTAGAAGAACAAAATACAGCTGCCTTTAACATGTGTAGGACTATGCGCTATGTTGCTCTCTGGCAGTGATGTACAGTGGTCTTTATTCCAGATAAATTATGTTTGTTTCATAAAACAAATTTCTATCTCACTTATTAGAGAACATGCCAACATTTCCCAACTGAACTGGCTCTTATTCATTTCTTCTCCTAAACTACATTCATATCTGGAAGTCAGGGAATCACTGATTTTAATTTAACACCTTTTTTTTATTGTTCACAATTTGTATAAAAGAAAAGAGCTGAGACAAAGTAAGAACCCAGTCGCTAATACAAACATTAGTCACAACTCACTTCTCTCTGACCTCACCATGATTAAGCAGTTAAAGCAGTCTAATTTATTCATGACCACACTGCCAAAATATTAGATCACTGAGACATTGGCGGTGATGTCAACATAAATTTACCACATTTTCAAAAATCCCGGCTCGTCATTGCACCTTTCTGCATTTGTTATTCACTCCAGGAACAAACAGTGCCTGTGCAGACAGCCATTTTTCAACGCTGACCCAAAGCAACCCTCAGTGCCCATCATCATTATATTGAAAAAACACATCGGCCTGTACGACGGAGTAGCACAGTGTTGTTGTTTTTTTTTTTTTTTAACGACGGTGGAGCTATCCCACAGTCGGGCTTCACAGACATCGTTCGGTCTGGTCATTTCCTCTGATCTGTTGACATTAAGAAAAATGTTTTCCACGTTCGGTTTTGCTGCCGTAAAAGCGCTTATGTCTTAAAGCACCGATTCAACTAGTTGGGCTTCCTGCCGGGTTTGTGGTTCACACTGAGAGCATCTTACAGCTTCTGCAGATGTCCCAAGGCACATTTGATGCCTCCAACCAAAGCAGACCAAGGCAATCTATTGCCCGATGGCCAGATGTGGTTTGTTTGGCATTTTAATTTGGACCCCCACCCCCCCAAATTTTCCAGATCCATCCATTTTTGTTAGCTTACCGGGAGCCTTATTGACTGCGATGATCCTGAGGCGTTCCCAAGCTAGGCAGGCAACATAGTTTCTCCCACACATCCTGGGTCTTCCTCTGGGCCTCCTTCCAGTGGGACAGGACCTGAACACCTTTTAGGTTTTTAGGTAGCATCTAATGTAAAAGTCTATATGTCTTCTCAACCGACTCCTCTCATTGTGAAAGAGAAGCGACTCTTCATTGAGCTCCTCCTGGGTGACAGAGCTCTACGTCGTATCGCTAAGGGAGTGCCTTGCCACTCTACGGAGGAACCAGATGTCAACGCTTGTATCTCGATTCACATTGTTTTGGTCATGACCCAAAGTTTGTAACCATAGGTGAGAGTAGGCAGAAACTTTTCCCCCTGACAAATCAGCAATGTGGCCCACGAGTCAATATCTTTCCCCGTGCCTGACCTAAAGGGAAATACAAATTAGGAGTAAAACTCATGATGTGGCAGGAGGAGATTTCAAACTCGGGTTTAAGACCACAGACCTGTTGTTTACCAGCCGGGTGTCAAGCCTAAATTTAAAGCGACCAAAACCGAATGTGTGCAACTCGCGCTTGTCACCAGACATCTGCACATTTCAGCTCTATTAAATCTGTGGCCCGTCATGCAGCATGAAAACAACTTGTCACTCTCTGTTGACCCCCTTTGTTTATAACACACTGCTGGTATTTGCAGAAGTGTCACTGCTGTCAAGGTTTTTTTTTTTTTTTTTTTTTTTTCTCTCCTACCGTCCTCAGTTACCATTCTAAAGTCTCCGCTCCCCGTTGTGACAACTGGTTGTCACTTTTGGAAAGCGACATGTCTTCAATGATAATGCTATCTTCAAGCGGAGTCTCTTTTCATCTGTTTTCTGATATGCAGGATTGTATATGTTATAAATGTAGGTTTTCCAAGACAATATTGATTAGTAGCAGGAGTATTGCTAAATATTTATTTAGACCCTCTTATCCAAGAGGCGTCTTCAGTTCAGTTCAGTATATATTTACCTTTTTTTTTTTTTTAAATAAAATTGTGCATGTATCAGGCATGGGCAAACTGAGGCTCGTGGGCCTGATGCGGCCCGTTGAGCTTTTTAATGCAGCCCGCCAACCTTGTCCAAATTAAATACTAAATTCATATTTTGTTTATACTCGTACTTTTTAATAACATTCTTTCGCAGTAGATGATCATAAAGAGTCGTCTTTTCCTTTCAGCTTGTCCCTTTTCTCAGGTGTCAACAATTTCCATCTCCTGATGATCATAAATAGTATAAGAAACTTAGGATTTTAGGTTTTATACATGACTTTTACATGACATTCATTTTAGTTGAAACAGAGATCCATGTTTGAGCTCTGGATATGGCCCCAGTGTCCAATTTGTGGACCAATTGTGGGACACTTGTCAAAATGTTTGCCCATGCCTGGCATATGTAATATGTGTAAAAATTAGGGGTTCAAAATACTTTTATTTTGAAAATTATCCTTCACAACAGTCTCCTTCAGTGCTCAGCTAGACTATATGCCCCCCTCCCTGGTCTTGATCCTTCTTCTGTCGAGTGTCAAAGCAGCTTCGCTAGTCCCATAGGTTTGCATAACTGCCAGTAGGGTCCCCCTGGTGGTTACCTGGTTAGTTACATCATTAACATTAAACTATATACAGCATAGTTCCTCAGAGGATACATTTTTTATATATTTCTTTAAAGAGATCATGACTATTTCACAAAGCTGAAGGGCAGTTGCCCTATTTTTCTTCGGTGTGAATAATTCCTTAAATTCTTAAATTGACCAATTTCCTTTAAGGTGAATGGGCCGGATTACAAAACTGGATGGGCCACACCGGGCCCCCAGGCCTTAGTTTGCCCATGCCTGTGATTACTGCTTCATAAAATGTTCGGCCGAAAATGTGAACAGACCTCCTTCAAGAACAAGTCATACTACAGTTTTATGGACTATTAATTTGCTAATGTACTTTACTGTCCTTTAGATCAACACAGTAGTATGACAGAGGGTGTAAATACACACATACAGTACTTTTACCACCTTGTCTTGCAGTGAAAGATCAAAAGCCCAGTCTTTTTTTTTTTTACCAGATTGAAAACTGAATGTCAGTGGAGACATTGTGCCACCACTGCCCCCAAGTGGCTCAAAAAGGCACATCTGCTTTCTGTCAACTTTCCTCCCCTCCCTCATGTTACAACACAACTGTAGAGCTCGCCGCTTCTCCTTTTCTGTCTGCAAGAGTAACTCCAGGCAAAGGAGTTGTAGATGCATCTCACACAGCAGTCTGACGTATATGTAATATGTGTAACAATTAGGGGTTCAAAATATTTTTATTTTGAAAATTATCCTTCACAACAGTCTCCTTCAGTGCTCAGCTAGACTATATGCCCCCCTCCCTGGTCTTGATCCTTCTTCTGTCGAGTGTCAAAGCAGCTTAGCTAGTCCCATAGGTTTGCATAGCTGCCAGTAGGGTCCCCCTGGTGGTTACCTGGTTAGTTACATCATCAACATTAAACTATATACAGCATAGTCCCTCAGAGGATACATTTTTTATATATTTCTTTAAAGAGATCATGACTATTTCACAAAGCTGAAGGGCAGTTGCCCTATTTTTCTTCGGTGTGAATAATTCCTTAAATTCTTAAATTGACCAATTTCCTTTAAGGTGAATGGGCCGGATTACAAAACTGGATGGGCCACACCGGGCCCCCAGCTTATGGTCTGTCTCTTATACACATCTAACAGACCTCCTTCAAGAACAAGTCATACTACAGTTTTATGGACTATTAATTTGCTAATGTACTTTACTGTCCTTTAGATCAACACAGTAGTATGACAGAGGGTGTAAATACACACATACAGTACTTTTACCACCTTGTCTTGCAGTGAAAGATCAAAAACCCAGTCTTTTTTTTTTTTTACCAGATTGAAAACTGAATGTCAGTGGAGACATTGTGCCACCACTGCCCCCAAGTGGCTCAAAGAGGCACATCTGCTTTCTGTCAACTTTCCTCCCCACCCTCATGTCACAACACAACTGTAGAGCTCGCCTCTTCCCCTTTTCTGTCTGCAAGAGTAACTCCAGGCAACGGAGTTGTAGATGCATCTCACACAGCAGTCTGACGTATGGATCGTGTCACTTTATTCTTTTTTTTTTTTTCGATGACCACTCTTCAACGGGCATCACGCTGACACAGTAAACCACAAGCACAAGGTCACCTGGTACAAATCAGTCTCTCTGCCTCTTCTCCCTCTCCTGCCAAAACCTCACACCTGGTCCTTGCTCTGTCCAGCCACTGTAGCCCACCTCATGAATCAAAGAAAGGAAAGGCAGAGGTAGGAAGCGAGGAGGAATTATGAGCCCTTGGCTCTACTCTCCTGGTTTTCCATTCTCTCTCTCTCTCTCTCTATTCCTCTCTGTCTTCAGCACCTTTTACATTTCCTTCTCTCTCTCTTCTGCATCTATCTGTCTGACTGAGGAGGACTATTAATCTTCCGGTGTGTGAGGTTATCCACCTGCCTAACTGTCCTCTGCCGCACATACCCTGCTGCATGTTTACATTTTTTACTGTCTTTCAATTCTATCGATTTTTATTATTATTATTATTATTTATTTTTTTTTTTTCAAAAGACTTAATTGATGAATGCATCAGTCTGGAAACTGTGTCATACATAAACCACACCCCCGCCCCAAAAGAAAAAAAAAAAAAAAATGATTTCAATGATTTTAAAAGATTCATTGTTGAATAACATCTTGTGTTTTGAGAACTGTCAGATTTTTTTAAGTCTGTTATTGTATTTGCAACGTGACTCATTTCACTTTCTTGCCTTTGCCACAGTGGGTACTGTCCTCTTGGTTTATGTCCTAAAATTTGACACGTTGACAGAATTATGAATAGAGGCTAAAATAAATGCTTTAAGCTTGCTCTACGCCATCTATAGGTCAAACTAAGTCATTGCACGACTTCATGACTATAAGGCGCACATAAAAGTCTTAGATTTTCTTCAAAATGTGCGGCGCGCCCATAGTGCAGTGCCCCCATAGTGTGTTGTTGTAAGGTGGACTTGGTAGAGGACACCATGACAAGTTAAGGCGGGAAGTGTGGGGGTTGATTGTATTTAAAACCTGCACCTCATGTGTGTGTTAAATATAGTGACACAAAACTAAGGCTGTGCCTTAAAGTGCGGTGCGCCTTATGGTCGTGAAAAAACAGTAATAAACAATACAAACAATAAACAACAATACAAAGTTTGGTGGGCAGGACTACAAAGCTGAACGAGTCACATCTGGCCCCCGGGCCTTAGTTTGCTAATGCCTGGTTTAGAAGCTGTGGATAAAATCACTGCTTCCTTAGGCTTAAATTGTGGTCAGACCTCCTTCAAGCACAAGTCATACGACAGTTTTATGGACTATTAATAGGCTAATGCGGTTCACTGTTCATTAGATCGACACAGCCGATAAATTTGGCGCCGCAAACGTGTGTCTTTAGAGATGAATGAAAAACGTACTTTTGCAAAATTCTGCTTTAATAATTTGCCAGAAAGTACAGTGGATTTGTCTGTACTGTGCTTTATTAAGCTTACTGCTCTTTTGGTCTGTTTGCATACGTGGCCACCAGCTGCGGATAACATTTTGCACACATGAGGTAAATCAGCGATCAAGTGTAAAGACGTGTGGCAGCCTTCCCTTCTCTCTCTCTTTCTCCTCCCTTCCCTCTCTCTATCTCCCTGTATGCCTACAAGTAAGCCATCTAATAAAGCGGCACAAGCAGAGATGCGGTGTGGCCCAGACTCCGGCCCGCTTCACTGGACCTGAACACAACCATTTCATCTGTTAAGCCAGCGGGGCAAATCAAGTGGTCTTTATTAAAGTCTGGTTGATGGATTCTCCCACGGCCTCCCCCCACCGTGATCTACAACCTGTCCAACCCTTGGAGGTCGTAATAAACTTGTTTAGCAACGGGGTCACTGCATGCGTGCGCGCGTGTCGGTACATGCGTTTCCTGTCCGTGCGCACCGTTCCGCCCTCGATGTCAGAAGCAGTGCATCACGGCGTTAGGGCTTCAGATTATAACCAGCAGTTGCCTCTCAGCTCCTGATGTGATTGCATCATATATTTATAAACACATTTGAGACAGACGGTTACAGTAGCAACGTTGTTATCCATTTGAGTAGTTTTTACTGTCGTGTGGGGCCCCGGGGCCTGCCGCATGTGTCCTAATACAGTGGTAAATCAGAAGATCCTCGATGCTGGCCTCCGAGAGAATCAATGCGAGTTGTTGTTTTAGTTTAGATTATGTTTGCTTGTAATCAGACGAATAATATCTTTTATGTTTTTGCAATTATAGATTGAATTAGTAAGGCGTACAAAAACACCAGTACTGCACCCAGGGACCATTGATCTCAGTGTGTCACACTTCCGTGGTAATATTCCACTTACAGCTTTTACAAATCAAAAGAGTGTATAATACAGCTGTATTAGACCGAGAAAAATGGATTTGCTGATATTTTGTGTCCTTCGTAAAATCAATGACGACTATTATGCCATGAGGCTCAGAAGACTCATCCTCACCAGTGTACTTCACAAATACAGCGTCACCATTGGCTGAGATTTTAACCAATAAACATTTTAATAGACACCACTGAGGCCTGTGCTATTGGATGATTTATGCCTTAATTGCGTAAGGTATTCTTTGACTGCTCCTTGGGGTGGGATGTGTTGCTGGTTGATATTTATGTAGTTGATGTAGAAATAATGACTTTTATGCTGAAGGTCAAAGGCATCAATTAGTTTGTTAACACCATGAATTTCCACGCCATAAAGAACAGACAGGATTTTTTTAGATGAACCTCATGCCATAAGCTTAACGTAACTTGTTCTTTTTCTTCAACTTAAAATCCAGTTTGGAGACGTCAGATTGAGATTAAGTGGTAATACACCTCATGTTTACCTTATGGCCTACACTGCATAACCACGGGTGCAGAATATACCTTGAAACACTCACATTATTTACATTTAAATAGTAGAAAAAAAAAAAAAACTTTTCTGAATAACATTGAGTTGCACAGCTATCGTTTTTAATAGATAAAATCTAAAAAAAAAATAGATTGCGATCAAACATTTTGAGGTGGCTCATTCAAGAACACCCTTAATCACTATGAGGTAATTATAGATTTTTCAAGTTTAAATTTGTAGATTTAAACAAAAAACCTCTATCAATTCATTGTAATACAAGGACGAGCACTCCATAAAAAAAATATTAAGTCAATATTAAGTCAGGCATGATTCACATATGCACATTAATCTGCTCAATTTCCCCATCTCGTCTATAGTAAAATAAAATATTTGTTCATCATTGTCCAAAGTCAATGTCTTATTCGTGGCGCTCCTAACCTGGAGTTTCAGTGTTTTGAGTCTTTGTATGTCCGTAGGCAGTTGTAAACGTTACATCCAGGTGTCTCGTCTCAGGAAGCTGAACACCACCAACTGAGCCACAGTCCATTTAACCTTTTTTCTTAGAATTGTTCAGAATGTTTGCTCCAAGTGACTCATTCTTCACAATAGAGCCATCAAAGATTTGCCGGTCGCACCATCATGGTTGTCATAGTAGCCATCACATTTGGACCCTTCCAGTAGTACCATTTGATTCCATTGTATCGAACCCCACTGGAGGACGCCGGGTAATAAATGCCATTCAGGTTTGACGGACCGCAGGCCTCAAACCACCAACCTGCAGTGTGGGAAACAGGCCAGATACTTCAAGGGCAAGTCAAAACTAAATGTCCCTGAGCTCCTAGTGAAGGCCATGATCTAAAATCTGAAAGTGTGTTTCAGCAGTTACTCAACGTGGGGGAGAAGATTAAATGTGATCCTGGACATTTACAAGAAGACGTATAAAAAATATTCAACAAGACAAGTCAGAGGGAGGGAAATACAGAGATGCAGTACCTCCTGATGCCAGCTGGGCACATTTGCAAGAGCAGTGATCGTTGTCTCTGTCCCTGGTGCTGAATTGAGTCCCTGAGCGGGTAAGGCTACTTGTTCTCCCGGCTGTGCCGCTGAAGCCTTCGGCATGAATACTAGTATTGAGATGGTAGAAAATGTAAAAGAAAAAAAATAGATTTTAGTTTATCGGGAAAAACTTTGTTGTGACAAAATCACTTTCTTTAAACAAATGCTCAGAAACTCAACAACGGTTCTTCAAGTTGATTTTTACCACGTCAACGTAGTCATTATAAAATGCTGCAAATCTTCACGCACTCCATTAAACTATACCATCGGAGACCTGTCAATCTTTTAGCCTACATGGTGTAATACATAAACCAGAGCAGCCACGTCTCTGAGTCATCGTTCATGAGTGGACGCCTCCGTGTCGGTCCATCTGGCTGTGTTGTCAGTGTTGGTCTGAGGAGCACAAACACGGGGGTCAGTTGTCTCTGTCTAGCCTTACTCCTCTGCCCTGTTGTTCTGTCTAGTTCGAAACGTGTTCCCGAGGTTATGTCTCTCCATGTCCTCACCTCTGGTTGCACTATCTATGAAGACCAACAACTATCCTGTCAGATTTGAAGGTAGCATAGTAGAGAAGAGTAAATGCATGCCGGAGAATTTTGTCTTCTTGCCATTATGTGGTCATTTAAAGAAATTAGAAGACATAAATACAGATGGATTGAGTGTATAATAAATGGCCTCAGTGTGGAAAGGCAAGGTAGATGGTGCAAATACCAGGCACTGAAATTCGGGTGAACTAAAAATGTACATAAGCATTTGAGTATTAGTCATGAATAAAGGCTAAAATGCTGTAATGCCTTTAGCCCACAGGTGTCAAACTCAGGCCCTGGGGCCAGATCTGGCCCGCAGTGTAATTATATTTGGCCATCCAGATAAAATGGAATGTGTACTGGAGTTGGTCGACCAGTATGTAGACCTTGTATACTGTCAGAATTTGATATATTAATAACGCATGCTTTCTGTTATAGCACATAAATTTACATACAAATATTTGCATTAAAATTTAATGGAAAGACTAAAGAGACAGAATAAGAAGCAAAAAACCACCGGTGTGTGAATTATTTCTAATGTCATTTCTCATAAAAATGAATGAAATTTAAGCTTTGGCTCTTACAGAATAAATGTTTTTGGTTATTTCTCAATACATATTGTGGTTGGCCCGTGACTTCATGCCAGTTTTTATTTCTGGCCCACAGTGGAATTGAGTTTGACACCCCTGCTTTAGCATTTTTCTCCACTTTTTATTAGGGAAATTGATTTCTTAGGGTCAGCTGTGCCATCACACTGCTTCATACTGTGAGCCTTCCTCCGGGTGGAGGACTTCTCTAACTGCTACTACTGCCTGGCAAAGAGTAAGTAAAATTTGGGTTTTGCAGGCCAGATTAAAAAATCCCAACGGGCTGCATCTTGCTGTTATTTAAGCAATTGAGGTTATATGTACAGTCATGGAAAAAATGATTAGACCACTCTGCTGTTTTCTTCAATTCCTTGTTCATCTTAATGCCTTGT
>JAFBJS010004036.1:169007-199774 GCA_016785265.1 Paraplagusia blochii | reverse complement strand
CAAAATGGCCAGAAATCAGCTCTGAAATTAAACTTAGTTATGAGCCTTTTTTGTTGTTATTATATTTGTCCAGATTAATGTAGATTAAGTGGAAGCAGACTTTTAAATGACTAATAATTATATATATATATATATACATATGTACATAATAGTAGTATATATATACTTTATATATATATATATATATATATACACACACACACAGTATATAGTAGTATATATATACTTATATTCATACTTATATATTGAGAAAATACTCACTTTGTTCTCGGTCTCGCTCTAACAGCAGATACTCTTGGCCGACAGTGGTAAAGAGATATCTGTCATTGTGATGATTAATGGCTGACTGATATTAATGAGCTGTAGTTGAAGAACCCTGTGCTGCCCAGGGGAGGGACATGTAGCTAAAGAGAAGAATGGCGTCAGCTGACTGGACACGTTCGTGGCCAAGATATATAATATTTAATATAAATATATGTCAGCGGAGTCTCAACATCTTGATGTAGTTAACCAGTACGTGATTTTGGAGGTAGCAGTTTGAGGCGTACACTGTATATTAAGGTAATACATTATGAAACTGAATGTTGAAAAAAAAAAAATCAGACAAATGGAATTTATGTGATTAGGATTTGTCATCTGTCAGAGCATCAGGCTCCAGGGTGAGGACCGTGTGAATCGGTCCAGAATTTCACCCCGGACTATTGTGCTTTATTCTTCATTCTGTCCGTTCGGGCCAGAGCACACCCACACATAATCTTCTTAGGGGAGAGCAGAGTCACTGGTGCTTTGTTTTGGTTGTCAGTTCCTGGCAGGAGCAGGTAATGCTGAGAGTTCCTGTTATACTTCAGTAGAGGCTTCTTGCCCCCCCACCCGGAGGGTGCGGGGGGGAGTTATTCAGGGGCATTGGAAGCATTGGAAGCTGGGGTGATGGGAGAAAAATGGAGGCTGACTAAAGTGGCTGTTTTCCCTCCACTCAGCTCATCATATTGAATGACATTATTAAAGATGTTCCAAATGGTTCTGTCAGCTGAACGCTTGAGGACATAAAACCTTAGAAATCAGGGGGTGGGGGGTACAAACTGCTTCTAATCTGTTGAGCCGTTAAGAGCCGTAAACCTTGATGGAAGACGCCCATTGGAGAGAAATTTAGCAAACTGCTCTGGATATCTGAATCAAGCACTTCTTCATTTATTTGGAAAGTAATAACAGAAAAACAAGGTTTTGTTTGTGACTTTGCAGACCAAATGCAAAAAGGTCCCAAGTTTATAACCTGAACGAACAAGGGTGTCGTGCTGTGTGTCTACAGTAGAGAAAGTATATATTTTATCAAGTACTCAAAATGTCCTGTTGGTATCTGCAGACACACTAGGCTCCAGTATCCGTATATCAGTATTGGTGTTAGATTTGAAAACGTAGTAGACGATGAACATTTTCTCAGCCAATTAATAGAAGTCATTCTGGGTTCTTACCTATAATTGCGGTCTTCTCCGTCAATGTAAAAGCGCTCATAATGCGAGTAGGCTTCGTCCCCCTCTCTGTCTTTGAGTTGCACATGCAGACTGTAATCCTGCGAACTAGTCAGTTGGTGAATGATATCGTTCCCCAGCCAGTGTTCCCCAGTCAGCTCTCCAAAGCCCTGGATTAGATATAAATACATAGCAACAATAGAACAGGAAAATGTTCCATCAAGACAAATGGTTTCGACCACAGACTTGCCAAGAGTTTTTGAGCTGTGACGACCAGACTTTTAATTTGAAAAACTCTTATGCAATTTGCTTCTATGCTGGTGACACTGTAGCTGTTAATGGAAATAACGGTAGGGATTTGCGTAGGATTCTTGTGCTTAGTGTACAGCTGTGTTGAAAACTTGAATCTGAGGACTTTGTTTGCTGAGATTTATGGAGACAGTGAGGGAGGACATGCAGGTAGTTGTAGATAAGAAAAAGGGACGAGGTGAAGAAGACTCTGTTTGCAGTAGGGATAAATACTGAGACTGTGACTTCAAGGAATCCTCGGGCAACACAGTGGCTCATTGAATATCAGATCAAGACAGATGTCAGACAAATGTAAACCTGTCTTCTCCCTTTCTTACTCACCATCTAGTAAATCAGGGACATCTCGATCAATTAAAAATTGAAAGATTAAATTCCTTTTTTTTTTGTCATTGTGATTCACACCACAGCGCACAACGAAATTTGGACTCTGCATTTAACCCATCATCAAAGAGATGAGTGCTTTTTAGCGCCCGGTGAGCAGTGTGTGGGGGACAACACCATGCTCAGTGCACCTCAGTAGTAACTTAGCGGTAGGGGGATTTGAACTGGGCACCTTGCGGACCCAAGTCCGCTTCCTTAACCACTAGGCCACCACTGCCGCCCTAAAAGCCAGTCAGGCTTGTGTTTTTTTGTTAATATTTTGATGTAAAATATTTTTCTGAATATTTTCCAATTTGCTATTTGAGATGCAAAAAAATGGAAATGTTTTCCTCATTCGCCAGTTGGTTTCTGCTTATCAGTTCCTCTTTGTTTTCAATCTGGTGCAGGACCCTCTTGTTGTGGTTAGGTCCGTGTTTGCTCAGGCACTTGATTGTGTCTATTACATGAGCCAATGCTCTGCAGGAAGAGGGCGAGCCGATGGAAAACCACTAGGGTGGGCAGAAAACAAACCAAAGAAGCCAAATACAACAGCTACAGGTCACCTGGAATCACAGGCCAGTTGTCTCCCATGTCCCTGACTGTCAATCTGCACAGAGGTTATGACTGGAACCTCTCAGAGCCAACAACACTAAGGATAAACTTTACAGTTTAGGGTAAACTGCAGTCGCGTTGCCTCAAAAACCCACCACTTTGTAGTCTCTCCAGCCGCGATGGAAATTGACCGATCCGTTCGTCCGATGCTGCAGCACAGTCCAGCCCCCACCTCTGGTCTTCATATCACAAAAAACCTGAAATGGGAAGAAATGTTGCGTTTCATCTATTTTTGAATAACATGTACATGATTTAAATCCGTCCCAAATATTTACTTTTTTTTTTTTTTTTGCATTATTTTGCAAAGTAAATATTTCAACTAGCACCTTGATTTTTGAGTACAGCTTCTATTCTATTCTATTCTATTCTCTTAAAAACAGAAAAAAAAATTCTTGCCTTTTAACATAAAGACATGTTTCATTAGTAATGAAGACACTCAATATTTTTACTTTTGCATTTTAACTGTTTTTTCCACAAGTTTTTCTATTGCTTCTAACTAGCAACTCACCTTATAACAAACACTATATTTGACACACTGTTATACATGTTATACCCTTGAGATACAACAATATATATATATATATGCTGCAGACAAAAATGTGTATCGAATGTTATGAACAATTTTGATTTTCCATTTCTGGTATGTTTTGGCTTAATGTCGTTGCGCTGACATGTTTGCACTGAAAGCTCGATGTTAGTCGTTCAAACAAACTGCCGCTGTCTCAAGAGCTGAACAGCGTGGATCCAAAGTATACAACAAGAATCCCCAGGGGATTTCTCTGTTTTTCAACGATTCCACTGACAAATATTTTTTCAACAACGGGGGATTTCAACAACAGCATTTCTTGCACTTTTTTTTTTCTAGAATATAAAGGAAGAATGAAGGTGAACCAACATTCAGACAGAGATCAGTGTGAGACTTAAATCTGCTGTCACAGTGCCAGTGGGTATTTATCTGTCCTTAAACATTTATTCATTCACCTATCATCTGCCTGTCTGTTGACGGCTCGCAGGAGGCAGCTGGTGCTACCCAAATCACACTGCTCCATACTGTTGGGCCTTCCCTTGGGGGTAGGGAGCCCACTGGAACCTTAGTGGCAACCTGGCAGCAGGGGCGTAGCCAGACCCCTTAAAATGGGTGGGCCCTGAAAAAATTTGGGTAGGCCAACCCGAAAGTATTATAGCCAAGTTTGATCAGCCTTCTCATTGGATTGGGTGGGCCTGACTGACATGTGGGTGGGCCCAGGCCCACCCTGGTCCACCCGTGGCTACGCCTATGCCTGGCAGCTGGTGGATTAGAACCTTAGCCTTGTAGACCCAAGTCCACTTACCACTGTCCTTGCACATCTAAGGCCTTTATTCAATTCCTTTTACTCAAAAGGATGTTTTTGGCAATTATTGCCAACCACCATGTTGTTTTAGAGATTTATTGCTTATTATTTGCTGTACCACTTTTGACCAGAATTTTATGATGATTTTATGAAAAATGTATCGTTATATGCAGTGGTGGGCCGTCAGGGCCAGCAAAGCCTTCTCTGCAGGCGTAAACATACTCAGAAAATGAGATTTATTCTTAAATATTTTAAATGAAATTGTATTATTATTTATCTTTCATTGATAGAAAGGTTGGATAAAAACTTTTTATACAATCATATTTTCAGCTAGCTAGTGTTGTCAGGTTGCATGAAATCTGCCTGTAATTGAATCGACACAGCCTGATCAGTTTACAGCACATAAACCAATCATCTTGCGAGATTGCGACCTCAGGGCCTTCTAGCTGGCCCTACGTAGAAGGCAACAGTTACGTGTTCCATGATTGGATAAGCTTTTCTGGGAGTCTGTCATCTTGTTTGACTTGTATTTATTGGTGGCAGACAGGCCCTAATTTCAGTAGAAGTCTAATTCAGTAGATCTACTTTATACGTATACTTTTTGTTATTTCACTCTTTGGTTGTGAGATGGTTTAAAAACAATAGAATAAAATTCAGACACCTGAGACAATATTATCTTCAAGAATTATTATTTTCCTTTCATGGAGCCTTTCTGTAAATTGAATTGTTAGTTCTTAAAAGCCTCTAATGGTTTCATTCTCTGATCTCTGGGCACACCAAGTCCTTGAGTGAATCCATAATAGGATATATAAAAATGAAATAAGATTTCACCGTGGTTATAATTTGCAGCCGCAGTGATTTGATTAATAGTTTGGACGGATTAAAAATGTGTATGCCTTTGTCATTGTCATTCCAACAGAGTGATCCCGGTCCAGACATTCCTAATAAGCCAATTTCATGCAGCGGACCGTCTTGTCAGCCACAGTGGAATTCTATGACACCGTTTGAAGGGAGTTGTTTTGTAGTGAGAGTCGTTCTGCAGCTTCGGAAATCAGGTTTACAAATAGTCAGATGGGGATTGTGTCAGGCTGCAAACTAGATAAAAAAGTAACTCAACTGTCATGAACCTCCAGTAAACAGAAGCACAGCCCTGTGGTGGATGCCACGGGTGACCCAGCTACGTCAGGACGGCTTTGAATTCAGCGCCGCATTATATCGCTAACTGTGAAGCCTTCAGGCCATGGCAACCTCTGCAGACTTTAGTCTTAGTTTTGTGAAACCCGACAATACATTTGTCTGCTTGTGAGCCATCCAAAAAGTATTATAAAGAAATATATAAAATGCATTATTTACCTTGGCAGTCTGTGTAGAGTTGGGAAGGCATATGTTATATATTCCGTCCTCTGTGATTCCAGATTGAAGTATCTCCGCACAGTTTCGGAAACAAACTTGCTCCGCTTTCGGAATCTTGATGATTTCTAGGAAAAGTAGAAATGTAATGAATAAATATGAAGTATGTATGAATAAAATAAAGTTGTACATATGATAAGAATAATTGAATTATCATGGGGCAGTTGTTGGCCTAGTGGTTAAGAAAATGGACTTGGGTGCAGCAGTTGTGTCCTCAGCATGGTATCGTCCCCACACACTGCTACCCGAGCCAGCTGCCCCCTGCTCACTACGGTAATGGGTTAAATTAGTGTGTCTCAAATAGTGGGGCGGGTCCTCTTGGGGGGGCGTGGTGCGGCACTGAGGGGGGCGTGTGACCCTGGGGAACAGGATTTTTTTTCTGCCGTACTACAATAAAGTGTAATTGCACATCATTGTAAGTTGAACTATATCTCTTTCTTTTTGTTTTCTTAATGTTGACAAGGATACGATGTTATGCAGAGGTGTACCTAGAACTATTTTATAGACAAATGCTGTTATTTATAGTTGCGGCGGAGAGTGAGTGATTGGGGGGGGGTTGTTTTCTTCTTGCTAGGGGACTGGGGGAGAGTAAGAGAAAATAATAGAGAAGCACTGGGTAAATATTTAGATATTAAGTTGGATTAAACTGTCTAAACCAACAAATTTTTTTAGATTATTAGAGTGGCATCAGTCCGTATAATGTTTCCTTTTGGCCCCATCTGGTCATTACTTGCATTTGATCCATACCCATATCAACAAAAGAACTTAACAATAGAACAACAAACTCAAAATGACGCAGAGTCATTGATAAAAAATTCTAACTCTTTGTATTGGTCTGGTAGCAGAAAGTTATAGGTGTATAGGTCAAAGTGTGCACTTGAGAAATCCTTGTTGTGCCCATGCAGTTATTTCGGGTAGGAAGATTTTATAGGTAGGAATATATTTCAGAAGACCTGAAATTTGATTTTTTTAAAGATATTCATCTGCCACAACATAACGACCCTTCTGTGAAAATAGTACGAGAAATTTAACTGCGAAAAAGGTTGGGGGACACTGCTTTAAGACCACTGGAAATAGCTTTTTGCCACTAATGGTAACACTGAAAGTTTCATTAATCTATATTAAGAAATAAATGTCACAGACATAGTCATTTATTTTGTCGTACCAATAAGGATTACAGTGAATAGCATTATATATTTTGCCATAATTATTGCATTCAGAAAATAGTTTAGATTGTATCATTTTGGCATATTTGTGAATTAACTATTTTGACAGTAGGGTTGACTGTCAGCCATCCACTCTCCCTTACCATTGCAGTGGCCGACCACAGCCAACAGTTGCTGAACGGTGTCCGAGAGCACAGCCTGCTGTCTCTGAAGCAAAGTGCTGTTGAGCGTAGAGTTGCCCATTTCACCCCGGAGCTGACTAACCAGTTGAATCTGCCTCTCAAGAAGCTCTTGAAGCTGCTGCTTTTCACTCCGCAGGCCCTGCAGTTCCCTCCCATAACGGGCCTCCAGCGCCGAGAGCCTCTGCTCCAGAAAACTGCCGAACAGCAGAAATGTGTTTACATAGGCTTTCTCACTTCTTAACAAGGCACGGGAGAAAAAGTAATAATCGTAAGACTAATATTACATTAAATTCTAAGATGCACATTTAGTTGCGCCCAGGCCCCGGCTGAAGAAGACAGAGGCGGGCGCAGGCGGAAAATCCATTCTCTCAGCAGTTAGCTTTCACAGCGGAGGTTGCACAAACTTGCATATTTACACGGGGATGACTAATGGACTGCAGCGTGACAGTCTCATCGGGCCAACATCTTATTAACACCTGTATTGCAGCAGCACTCACAGATGGGCCTGCATGCAAAGCTGCTTGATCACGGCAACGAGGCGACAATCTCATTTTGTGTTCGTTTGTGTGTGAGCGTGTGTGTTGCCACACCCCCACCACTAAATGAATATAATAAATCCCTGCTGGCTGATCTTTACGGCTTTGACTAATGACTCTGCATCTCTTTATTTATTGAAACAATACAGAACGGCCTTCTTTTAAGGCTTACACGCCACCAGCTGCTTCACCTAACTTTCTCCATCTTACCAATGTGGGTGGCAAAAATTTTACTAGCTTTACTCAGCTTCACCAATGGTGTCGAACACAGTGTGCAGAGGAAACCAAGGGTGGAGTCCGTTTCTCACAGATGCAGTCACTTCAACATTTACATTTAAGGAAAGGAAAGCAGGAGGGCAGCTTTGAGTGGAGACGGTGCTCAGTGGACCTCAATCATAACCTGGCGGTTCGTGGATTCGAACACTGTCTGTCTGTCTTCCTTAACCACGGGGCCACCACTGCCCCAACTGTCATTCTCATAGATACAAAGAAATATTGTTTTAACCAATTGATTTGATCAAAGTTTATTTTAAAAAATCTTGCCCCTGAGGCTCTAGTATTTGTCCCCATCTTCCCTTTACTTCAGGCATGGCCATCCTGTTCCAGAAAAAAGCTGCTGTGGCTGCTGGTTTTTCGTTCCAAACAAGCAGCAGCACAACTGAGTCAATGGGTTCAATCGACTGATCATCATCAGACTGGTCCAAACTTGGTTGTTTGGAACAAAAAACCTGCTGCCACAGTGGTGGGACAGGTTGGCCAGGCCTGCTCTACAGCTTCAGAGGGCTCAAGTTGTCTCATATTCTACCAATGCTTGTCTGCAAATGTTCTGTGTCCTGTCCAGTTTCATACGTCTTTCACAGTATTTACCCCGATTATGATGTATTTATGTGGCAAGCCAACTTGAAGCAGTCAAAGGTCAAAGCAGACCTGATGTGTAACAGGTGTGGGGAGAAGGTATGTTGTTCCCCTCATAGATGGATGGAGTGGTCAACACATTAACGAGTGATCTGTCCATAACCTCATGGCCTCGCTATGACCTCGTGTTCCTAAAGTGAAGAGAATGGGAAACCACTCCTAGAGTGTGCTGGGAGCCACACACACACACACACACACACACACACACACACACACACAATGTGCATTATAATGCCGTAATGTGCCGCTTGCCTGGCGCGTCATTCAGCGTTCTGTAATCTCTGTATCAAAAGTGCTGAAACTGGTGTTTATGCATGTAGAGGAACAGTTTATCAACACTTTGAATGTCTATTATGCTTTTGCAACAAAAAAAAAACACGTGTTTTCGCCCCAAAATAAGTCTTTTGTGCACAGGAAGAGATGTGTTTTATGTTTCCCACAGCAGCCGCGCAAGAAGGGGAAAGGAGTCGTTAGGCAGACAAAGGAAAACAGCACCACCTACGCCCACTTACATACAGTACAACCTGTGCAGAAACACTATTGACGCAGAACTCTGTGACGTAAACGATGAATAAAGAGTTCACGACATGAAAAAAAAGGAAGAGGGAAGACGGAATTAATTCATTTCCAAATTATGCTCACACTGGTTCTCCTGCCATTTGTCAAAGTCTAAGATGTATTGGCAACATATTCACCCACCTGTTTTTGTCACCGAGGCGTGAGATTTCCTGAGACTGCAGCATGATGTGTTTCTCCAGTTGATTTGTGAATAGTGAGTATTCAAGCAGCTGGATTTCCAGACGACTCGTCTGGTTCAACACCTGCAGATTGATTGAAAGACAAGAGAGGGAGATTAAAAAGCGGCCTGTCTGTCTCTGCCTACCTGTCTGTCTGTCTGTCTGTATGTGTGTCTGCCTGTCTGTCAGCCTGCTTGGCTGCCTGCCTGTCCGTCCTTCCATCCATCTGTCCATCCGTCCATCCCTCCATCCAGTAATGGAGTTATCGATATTTTTACTAATCTATCTCCCTATTTATCCATCCATCCACTAGCAATGCTAGTCATTCATGGTTATTACACGATTCCCTGTCTGTCTATTTGTCTGTCTGTCTGTCTGTTTGTGTCGGCCAGTCTGTCTGTCCAGTAACATAGTTATCAATCTATTTGTCTGTCCTTCTGCCCAGTAATGGAGTTATCAATCAATTTACCTATCCGTCTGTCTGTATGTCTGTCTCTCTGTCTGTCCAGTAATGGCGTTATCAATCTTTTTACCTATCTGTCTTTCTGTCTATATCTCTGTCTGTCTGTCCAGTTGTGGAGTTATCAATCTATTAACCCGTCTGTCTGTCTGTCTGTCTGTCTGTCTGTCCATTGATGGGGTTATCAATCTATTTCCCTATCTGCCTGTCTGTCTGTCTGTTTGTCTGTCTGTCTGTCTGTTGGTCTGTCTGTCTGTCCAGTAACGTAGTTATCAATCTATTTATCTGTCTGTCTGCCCAGTAATGGAGTTATCGATCTATTTGTCTATCTGTCTGTCTGTCTGTATGTCTGTCTCTCTGTCTGTCTGTCCAGTAATGGCGTTATCAATCTATTTACCTGTCAGTCTCTCTATCCGTCTGTCTGTATGTCTGTCTCTCTGTCTGTCCAGTAATGGCGTTATCAATCTTTTTACCTATCTGTCTTTCTGTCTATATCTCTGTCTGTCTGTCCAGTTGTGGAGTTATCAATCTATTAACCCGTCTGTCTGTCTGTCTGTCTGTCTGTCTGTCCATTGATGGGGTTATCAATCTATTTCCCTATCTGCCTGTCTGTCTGTCTGTCTGTCTGTTTGTCTGTCTGTCTGTCTGTCTGTCTCGTTGGTCTGTCTGTCTGTCTGTCCAGTAACGTAGTTATCAATCTATTTATCTGTCTGTCTGCCCAGTAATGGAGTTATCGATCTTTTTGTCTATCTGTCTGTCTGTCTGTATGTCTGTCTCTCTGTCTGTCTGTCCAGTGATGGCGTTATCAATCTATTTACCTGTCCGTCTCTCTATCTGTCTGCCTGTCTGTCTGTCCAGTAATGTAGTTATTCATCTATTTAAGTATCTCTATATCCATCCATCCATCCATCCAATTATCGAGACATCAATCTATTTACCCATCTGTCTACCTATTGTCCGTCCATCCACTGACCATCCCAGCTGTTCACGGTCATTACATGCTCCTGTGATAGATACTGTTTGTATAGAATTTCCCAGGACAATTTTGTGCCTGTCAGATGGAGGTCATGGAGATATTCACAGTGAGTTATTTACTCTATTTATGTAATCAATATTATTTAAGAAAGGTTGTAAGGCATATGTGTCAAACTGAAGGCCAGGGGGCCAAATGCAGTCCGCTAAGCGACTTTTTATAAAACATTTTATAATTTAAATGCGATATGGCAATAATAATAAATAAAAATAAATGGTTGCAATCTATATATATGTATATATGTGTCTGTACATATATATGTATATATGTGTGTACATATATATACATACATACATACATACATATATATATGTGTGTGTGTGTGCGTATATATACTGGTCCTTCTCAAAAAATTAGCATATTGTGAAAAGTTCATTATTTTCCATAATGTTATGAAAAAATTTAACTTATATATCATATATTTTAGATTCATTGCACAACAACTGAAATATTTCAGGTCTTTTATTGTTTTAATACTGATGATTTTGGCAAAAAGTAAAGAAAAAAAACATTCATGACATATATATATATATATATCCATGACATATATATATATATATATATATATATATATATATATATATATATATATATATATATATAGTATATGTAAAATAATATATATGTGTTGTCACCCTTCTCAGGCAGTATGGCAAGTTGACATCCATGAATCAGAGCTCAGCCCGTGTCCCCCCAACACATCCATCCCACAAGATTTGAGGTGAGAAAACAAACTTTGACAAAGGTAAAACAACAGAAGTGTAGGAGGCAGAACTCCCTACAACATGCCACATGTGATGTGGACATTATCAGAATTGATAATGTCGTGTAGTTAATCACAAGAACCGCAGACAGGTAAAACTAAAGCAGCCCTAACAGCAAAAGTAGAAAAAAAAAAATTGCCAGGACATCAATCTTGTTCCATTAAATAGATTTTCCTATTCTGGTTTGAGCAAATAGCACAGGGAAGACAAATAAAAGCTTTTTTTTTTCCTGCAGTGAACGGTTGAATATTGTTTGATGTTTATCGGCCAGTGGTCTGTGCTTTGCTGTAAGTAAAATATCGAACCAGTGAACATTAATATTTATAATGTTCAGGCGGAGAATAGCGTGCGCGTCTGTTTAATGGTGAGGATGGAAAATGAACTCGGGGCATAAAATGCATTCCATTTTTTTTTTTATTTTTTCGATCAGTTTTATTCTGATGCATGTAGAGCTTTCACAGCTGTATCAGGAAGTAACTGTTTGGCCGCGTGTAGGATTTCAGTCTTTATTTTGACTGCTTCCGTCTTTTACCCTCCCCATCTTCCTCTCCTTGTAAACCTATTGTTCGTACATCCTCTGTGAGAAGGATTAATACCGCATGGAGAAAAAAGAACTCTTTAATGAGCGTTATGAAAAGATTACCAAATGACTGAAGCCAATTCTTTAGAATAAGCCGGCCATGGTGACATCATAATCTGCCTTGTGCATTGAAGCCACTGTCACGTGATGGTGTTCAAAGCATTTCCCATTACGGCCTTTTCTAATGTCGCTCAGCAGAAAGGTTTCGCTTCACTCTCATCTCTCGCTGCCCGCTGCATTAACTGGAGCTGTCATAGTCCGCTAAGACCGCACTACGGGATTAATCACATCTGGGACGGACGGGGATTCTATTTTATTCCCTCTCCGAGACAAAGGAAAGACAGATGATTGCCCGGCAAATAGGTTGTATCGGAATATTGCTACTGTTTTGCCCAGAGACAGATTTGTTTACAGCTGTTATTGATGATATCGAGAATCGATTAATGTCTCGTTCTGGCAAATGATAATGAGGTAGTTATTAGGCTCTTGATGAGAACTTTATCAAAACACAACAAAAGGAGGAATAAATAGTGTGTTAACTAAAACTTCATTAAATCAATTTCAAAAGCCATTTGTTTTGGACAAACACCGATTTTGTCTCCGTTTTCTGAGTCACATTTCACTAAATGCTTAGTACGATGGTTCCAAATTTGCCCCAGATCTTTCTGTCCATGATTAGATAACATTGTTTCCTTTGGAGAAAAACAAAGTGAAGGGAAAATTAAATATATTTACTATTTTTAAAACTTTCAACCTGTCAGAAAGACATAGGCAAATCTTTCCTAAATTGGACGCGGGGGGGCAGGTCAGGCAGAATGATGAAGCGTCATATTGTCTTAATGGCATGTAAAAGTCATGTATAAAACCCAAAATTCTACATTTCTAATAGCCTTTATGACCATTTACCGGGGAAACATGGGAATTGCAAGGATAAGCCAGAGGTATAATTATAATCAAAATAAAATTTATTTAATTTGGGCCGCATCAAAAAGCTCAATGGGCCGCTTCCGGGCCCCAGGGCCTTATTTTGCCCATGCTTGCTTTAAGGACTGTATGAGCTTACAATAATAGCTATCGAAAATATCTATGTTTTGTACTTCCAAACATATATATATACAGTATATATATATATATATATTGTTCTAATGTTTTGTTATATCTAGCTATTCAATATACATTTCATTGATTGTGAGAAATATTTCAGTTACTATTACGGTACTTTTTTTTTTTTTTTGACACCTCATTGACTTGCAGATTAGGTAACCAGCTAAGAAAGATGACCCTCGCAAAATAAAATGTTTTTTTTATTTGTCATCTTCAGGTCAGTATATACCTCAATCCCTACAAAGGGATTTGTGTTCTCACAATGTCTAAGGTCTCCTAAAGGTCCTAGCATGTTGACATACATCTGTCATGCGCTGGAATCAGCAACAAGGAACCTGATGGGGAGGTTGTAATGAGTTGGGACTGACTTTGTTCTCTGAAGGAGCCTCCAACTTAACCGACTGGTTAGTTTGGCCTCCTGTTGTGCTCATGCAGGTTGGTCTGTGTGTGTTTGTGTGTGTGCCATGACAGAGAGAGGAGAAAACACCTCCTAATGGCTGTGGTTTCCTAAAACACTTAGTGTTGCTTTAATGAGCAAGAGTGTGGAGCGCTGATGTGGAAATCCTACCTGAAAGCTAGTTCTTTATTCAACTTTCTTCCTACTGTAGTGAAATGTTCTTTTTTTCAGTGACGGTACGCGGTTGAAACAATGCATTTTCTTTGGCTCCACATTCATCTGCAACACACTCACAGCACTGCCTTCTGGGATGCCTCCCACAGCAGCTTGGTCTTCAGCTCACACGCTGATCATCAGACCAAGTGCGCGCAGAGGAAACATGTCTGTGTGTGTGTGCGGGGTGTTCCAGTCTCTGTGAAAAGGAAGCGCGGGTTAGAGCGACAGAGTGAGAGATCTGGTAGTTGATGAGTCGAGGTGCGAGATGAGAAACAGTTGGCCGTCCCCCAGAGATGCGGTATGTCCAGGGGTGGAAGAAAAAGAGCGAAAAAATGCGCAGGGCAGCGACGTTCCTGTTATTCCATTTTCAACCCCCTGACGTGTAATCAACATATTTTCTTATCAATCGGCCAATGTAAACATTCTTCTGTGAGACAGGCAGAGAAGAATAGAGAGACGGGTGGAGAGGGCAGGAGTGTTTGTCAATTCGGCCCAGACAATAGTCCGACACTGATTGTGTTCCCCCGATGACCTTAGAAATGAAAACACTATTGTGCAGCCCCTTTTAATCGCATCATTTCATTTGGACTGAGTCGTAATTTGAGCTGAACGGAGCGGCTGCACGGAAAAAAAAAAAAAATGTGTCACTCACAGATAAACACTTTCTGTTTTCATGGCAATATGATGTGCATTGTTTGAAACTAGTCTCTTGACTGAACCAGGAGTCAAAGTAACTGTTTGTCACAGTCTGTTGTTGCTCGTGTCAAAGGTTTTGTTTGTTTGTTTTCAGCTTTAGTGCTCACTGCTGCACTAGTTGTAAATAGAGATAAATACCTTGTCTGGCTTTGTCAGTAGCATCAATGGGAATTTACTAAGCTTGTCATATCATAACAGATATTTCTTAAATTAATAGAAGAGACATTTAAAACTGGAGCCAAACAATGTCCAAGCAAAGTAGGTCCAATATTAACTTTTGCCAATATCTGATTTGGCCCATATTGTTCAAGCATTTTATTCCTGATTCCAAACTGTCCTCTGTATCTTCTACTCTGACTCCGACTACCTCCATGTCCTCCCTCACTGCATCCATCTATCTCCTCTTTGTCTCCTACCTGGTAGCGCCATCTCTGGGATCATTATTTTACCAATGTCTCCACTGTCCCTCCTCTGAACATGTCCAAACCATCTCAATCTGGCTTCTCTCCCTTTTTCTCCAAACCGTCCTGGCTGTGTTGTCCCCCCTAATCACCTCATACCTGATCCAATCCACCCTAGTCATTTCTGATACTGAAACTGAGATAAACGTCTCAGGACCCTATGTACGTGTACAACAAATTTGACAAAATCCAGGCACTGTATTCTCAGCTGTTCATTAACAGAGGAAGAAGCTATTGCAACTATGCAAATATTGAGCCTATAACAATAGCTGTCCAATATTATTACTCATCCCTTAGTGTAAACTACAGCAAAGTATTAAAGTCACAGTTCCATGCTCTTACTTTCTGCAGCCACTGGGTGTTATTCTCCATGGCATTCTCCAAACTCTCCAGTTTCCTCTCCTGCACAGTAGAACCCTTAGTTTGTGCCTTGCTCTGCTCAGATTGGCTCACATCCGGCTCAGCCTCAGATGGGGAGTCTCTCTGCAGTTTGTTGCTGACCCGGAAGTCCCTCGAGGGTTGGCAGTGGTCCACCTCGGGGAGGACGAACGTGTAGGAGCAGGGGCCGTGCTGCACCCGGTGCTGTTGGCGCTCGGCGCAAATGGCTGCGGCCAACAGGTAGGCCAGGTAGGCAAGGATCAGGGCCAGCAGGCGGCCCATGTCAGGGGAAGGAGAAGGGATGAAAGGAGGTCGCTGCAGCAGCCGGACACACGGGTTGGTGTGCGGCGTTGACCTTTTATCCTTTGTATTGATGTCCCCCTGTTGGCTTAGTCCAACTCAAACAAGTCCTGTCTCTGTTTTATCAATACGTCTCCCGGTCTTTCTCTGGTTTGTTGTTCCATCCACGGCTCTCGTTTCTCGGCCTTGACTCTAGTTGATTCCCTTGTTTTGTTTATTGTTGAAGAAAAACATTATAATTCTTAGTAATTTTCAAAAATCTGTCATTAAATCTTACAGTTTTACTAGAAGACGTTTTGGTACTCACAACTTCTGTTGCTGGAGTCCATGAGCAGCTGAGACGAGAGTTCAAAAGTGGCCCATTTCAGGATTTTGGTGAAGTGCTAGCACTCTTAAAGTAGACTGAGTAAGTAAGTGAGAGAGGGAGAGAGAGAGAGAGGGAGAGAGGGGGAGTGAGAGTGAGAGTGCCCTTTTTTTCACAAATCACTGAATATCCCTTCTATTTTTTTTTTTTTAACTCAGGTCCTCCTCTCTGCCTGATTGTTCTAATGTGTTGGTTTCCCTAACAACTTTTTCCTCCCACCTCCTCCCTCATTAAATCCTCCCTCACCCCTATTCTTTCACCCATCATTGACCAGATTATGCCGTAAAAGTTTGACAACTTCTGTACTTTTCCTCTACCTACTCATTATGATATTTATAATACTTTATTTCTGTATTGCTTCCACTTTGCAGCACCGTGAAAATCCACAAAAATCCCGTTTGGACAGATGTCCTCTTAATTCTGTAAGTATGACACATAAAAAAAACACTAAACCTTCACACCTGACAATGAGTGTTTATCTTTAATGCCTTTGGTTACATTATTAAGTATAAATAATTAGTTTATTAGATGTAAAGATAAATACTTTTGTCAGCCGTTCTCTGCTCCACCTTCCACAATGCCACTCTTGTGTGGACACTTGGTGAAGCAGCAGCATGAAGTCCAGTGTGTGGCCCGGTCACTCGTCATACAAGCCTTCATTGGACACACAGTCCTGCACTCTACTTGGTCAACAAGGTATGAGTTAACAAATGTGATTTACAATGGACATCATTGGAAAAGCTAGGATTGTAGTTTCAGAATAAAAGACATTTAATTGTGTAGTCAGTGAGCTACATTCCTAAACAGGGAAAATCATCTGGTTTGAGCTTTTATTTTGTCCATCAAAAAGTAACACAATACATTAATTTATAACTTAAAGACTCCTGGAATGATATTCTCTTGACTTCAACAACGTTTCTTTTGCAGTTTCAGAATAAAAGGCCTTTAATTGTGTAATGATCAGTAAGTACCAATCCTAGACAGTGATGATCGTCTGGTTTGAGCTTTTATTTTGCCAATCTTAAATAGCACAACACAATAATTTGTCATTTAAAGACTCCCTGCTTGAGTTTAAGGTATAAAGAGAGTTTAAAGCAAAAAGCGGTATAATGTCCTTTTGGCAAGAGACGAAGGCATCAGTTATAAATTGAGTGACAGTCTGAGCAATTTGTCCTGAAGACCAAAGCACGGATACAATTATTTATGGGAATGACTTGTGCAAGAACTGTGCCCTGGGTTGATGGTGTGCTTAGAAATAGGCCGCGTGCTTTCGGATTGTTCCCGGTGTATGGTCGCAGTTATAGGAGTGAATGACGGAGTCTGCTTTCAGTTAAAAGCAAGTGAGTCTCAGTAAACCTGGAAATGGGTTTCAGTTGTGCAGCGAGAGAAATTTGACCGTAGCCCAGTGCTCTTCCATTAAACAAGCATCTGTTGATAAAACCAGCCTGGTCGTTCTGGAACACTCTGTTCGTGCCATGATATATCTGCCCGTGCAGCAGGAGTATAAAAGGAAGGGGATAATTATAAATTATATATAATGCAAAGTTCTGTATGAAGTATGTTCTGTATGGGGTTTTAAGTGGAGATTGTCGTCTTTCTTGTATTCTTTCTCCAACAACCCGAAAAAATTCATTGGCATCGTGCAGATTTAGGCAAACTATGGCCCGTGGGTTGAATAAGGCACGTTTGGCTCTTTACCCTGGCCTTCTAAACTTTACCAAAGTATGCTATAAATTTATATCATCATTGTATTTCTGCATATATAAGAAAGTTTTTGCTCTTTGGGGGTTAGTGCTTCTTTTTTTTTCCTTAGAAGCCAAAGAAAATGCTAGCATAATAACCTTTATTGCATTGAGTCTTATGGGTTTTTGTCCCACCTTGTGTAGAATTTGCCTTGTGTTTAATGTCTGACCCGATTGTGAAGCAGCAAGTCCAAATATTTGCCCATACCTGGTGTATTGGGTTTATATTCACTCTAGAGCAGGCATGGGCAAAATAAGGCCCGGGGACCCAGATGCAGCCCGTTGACTTTTTCAATGTGACCCGCCAGCCTTGTCCAAATTAAATATTTTTTTTTCAATTGTCATTATACTTTCTCTATTTCCCTTTCTGCTCTTGACTCGGCCCCCGTGTCCCAAATCTTGGACCCATTGTGGCCCACGGGTCAAAAAGTTTGCCCATCCCTGCTCTAGACCATGTGTGAGCACAAATGTTTGTGGGATGGAAACCAATACCAACACAGATGTATAAAAAGCTTCATAAATCATGTCACACCAGCTCTGTTTGTGATAATTACTCTGTTTATTTTTACACTTTGTTTCTGACATTTGGAAAGTTCTCTAACAGAGAAAGCAGGACTATGCTGCAGAAACTAGAAGTTGATCGTATTCTCCCCGTGTCTTCGCTGGTGACTCAACCTTTCTTTCCTTGGATAAACAAACATGTCATTTAGACTCCCTACAACGACCCAAATAGTCCTTTTTTTTTTGCCCTTGTGTCAAACTGGTGACTCACGGGATTGACTACAGCTCCCCCTGCAGCCTTGAAACACTGTAGACAATGAATGAATGTGTGAGAGCAGGTGAATATCAATGTTGGTGTGAATTAAAACAAAATAAGTTCTTTATTACCACTCGCAGAGGCACAGTGGTGTCATAAAGATGGAATTGCAAAACCTTATTAGAGTTTCCTTTCAGTGAGGCTGTCGACCATCAGGTCTGCTGCAGTGCCCACCTGTGGCTGCAGAGGTGAGTTTATTTAGAGCCCTTTATAATGCACATTAGTTTATGCAAAGAAAAAGGAAACAAAAACTACTTACTGCACGCACATTAATCGACGATATAAAAATGATTTACCGCGTGTCATTAAAACATCTCCTGCAAACACTTCCCTCAGAACGGGGGGCGTAAAAGTGACGATGGAAAGGGAACTACACGTCACAAAAAGGGTTTTTATCGAAATCTTTTGTTGCCTCTCCGGGAAACTTGCAGGAAATTTTAGGTATATACATTTAAGAGCTCCGAGGATTGAAATGTACGTTTCAAAGACAAACACGTTGACTGCCATATAAAACAAAGTAGGACGTTAAGAGGAATTGCCTGGGGGTTGTAACTCATAGCGTGGCGCAGTTAACCACTCTCCTGGGGAAACCCTTGGTTGTTTGGTTTAGTGTCCCCTGACAAGCTAAGGTATTTCCACCCCACCCCGCCCCCCCCAACCCCCAAGGACTGTGAATCAATCCGCCTGCTGGATTTTGAAGGTGACATTCGTCCTCCCCTTCCTCTCATATAGGGAAGTGACTACTTCCTTCTGGACGTGCACCATTGGTCATCAACCCCTGCTCCATTTTTAAAATACACAAAACTGCATAAAAAGCCAGTTAAGGTGTTTAAACTTTTTTACAATATTCTTATTGTTATTTTTTTCTTCTTCAAAAAGTTGCTGGCAGCTTTTGTTTGGTTTCATCTATTCATAGCCACTTTGTTATTTTAGTGAAGAGGCTGAGAGCTTCCACCATGGGACTCATCACTCCACATAGCGATCCAAAGCTTCCTCTTGGGCTGGGAGGAAAGAGCACAGCAGAGAGAAGGTTAAGAAGGAGAGGCCAGAAATACCCCCAGATTCCCCCTTAAAAGTTTCTCTTTTTCCCTCTTTAATCTGCCCAGGTTGCAATTAATGACCTTGTGTTTATTCAGACTTGTAAATGAGAGCCTGAGCGAGTGCTGGAGCTCACCCCGGCCTGTGACAGTCTTTTGTGGATTTACAATGATTACAATAACAATGATCGTGCGAGCGCGGCTCCCCCTCCTCCCCGCGCTCTCCCTCGTTTCTGCGGGAAACGAGGGAGAGCACCACTTCAACTAGTCCAGTTGAAGTGGTGCTTCAACAATATCCACAGGAAAAGCGATGAACCTGGATGAACTTAACTCAGCAGAACTAACATGTAATAAGCTCTGCATTCATTTGGTGGTATACAGCTCCAATAAAAGGAACTCCTAATTGGCCCGTTCTCTGGTGAATTCAACAACTTGAAAAAATAACGTGAAGGTCAGTGTCTTGCACATCACACAACAAACAAAGTGTGATTCACCCCTGGAGCGTTTGTGTTTGTCTCTACAATTCAATGAATTTAGCTCCGAGGAGACAGAACGGATACAACAGCTTGTGAGGATATGTTTCGTGGAAGTCACATTTGTGTTACTGATAACATTACACGATTCTTTGTCCTTGCCCATTGAATTTGCATAAAGTTTAAAGCCTTGCGGTGCATGGACCATGTGTCCCCAGAAGACCTTTGTGACTCTTTTGCTAGACCTTCCCATACAAGGCAACACCGAATAAGGGGACCTGTACTTAGGAAGAATAAGGGGCGGATACTATAGATCCACTGACAATATCGGCATGATTTCAGCAAAATTATTGATATCGGAGCGAATCAGTTTCAGTTTTTCCACCGATATTTAAAATCAGATCCTGCGAAGCTGTGGTCTCCACAAATACGTCCTGAAACCTTGACTGGCGTGTGATCAATGACATCACCAAACTGCCTGTGAAAGAACAACAGCTATGCTCGATGCTACAGTAAATATTTGTGTGTGTGTGTGTGTGGGGGGCGGGGGGGGGTGTGTGTTAAGATTTTAACAGTTTATGACTAGGTGTTTTAATGCAGCAAAGTAAAGCAAAACAACACTGAATGGAGCGTAAAAAACACGGTTGTATCTCAAAGAGTCAATGTTAAATACAGTAAAGAACAGATAAAAAGCAACAGATCAGACAAAAATCATGGAGTGGATCCTCCTGGATTACCAGCCGATCTCTCCGGGTGAAGATACTAGATTCACTAAATGGGGAGTTTCTCGAGTCGAGCAATGTCATGTCTAATCGTATTTGTAGTATATGGGTATGGCAAAACTGACGCGTCGGCACATGCGTCGAACGCATATAGTGAAACACTGTGTCGTTGAGCGTATCACTTTTGTAAAGTCATGTGACCGATACAGGAACCATTTCGAACTGACATGAACGCGACAAACTGTGTCTCTAAGGAAGCACATCTGTCGATAGGATGCATCGGCCAAAACAAAGAATCTCTGTTGTGATCTCATTCCATCTCATCGTTGAATTATGAAGCAGCTTCCTGGAAAAAGAAAGGTTTCCGCCATTTTGATCTCATATCTGAAAATAAATGTATATCCTTGTTGTTTGTCAAACTTTACAAGTTGTCCTTCCAATTTTTCTGTATCCCAGCCTCATCTCTGCCCTGTGTGAGCAGGTGTTTTCTGCAACTGGCGAACTAGTAATAAAAAAAAAATAACTTCAAGACGTAGGAGAAAATTTTTTTGAAAAAACAAACAAAAAAAGTCCTCATGCATCCTTATTCACAACACGTTCACTTTAATTTTCACGTTATGATATATGTTCACAAAATTAATTGATTGTATCTGAAAATTTTAAAGTATTCTAAATGTGAATATCAAAAAAAAAACACGGTACATTATTGTATATACGAGGACGTCGTAGGAGTGACAGTTGAGTTTGTCAACAAGGTTGCCTGTAGGGATTTATAAGGTCCAGCAGGTGTCATTATTCAGTGACACAGTTTCGACGCAGTATCGATACGGTTTTGCAATGTGTCGAAACGCTTCACGAAGCCTCATCGACCCATCACTACTTTGTACGTTTCTCGGACATTTGCCAGCGAAAGGTAGTTCGCTTTTAAAGAACTTTAAAGAGATATGTTGACTTTTTTCGGACTGAAGATGTTTTTATCTGCGCATCTATTTATTTGTTTATTTTTGAGAGCTAAATGAGCTGAACGAGTTTAGAATGTTTTATTTGATTGTTTTTGTCAAGGTTTTCTGTCCAACACTAGACTGTGTCAAAAATGAAGTGTTGGGGAAATATGTGATATTGGCAAAAGTTAATAAGAATGCATGATAATGATAATTAAAATGTTGCATTTGTTCAAACACATTGTTTGACCTCATGCTCCCTCATTCATTACAACCAGCAGTACACAGATCAGAAGGTGTTAAGTTTTTTCCTACCAGAGCTCAGTGTCTCAGTGTCTCTCTCTTGTGTTCTTCAGTTAAGTCCATCAACAATGTCAGCAGTTTGGAGGTGTTTTAACATCAGGGACAAATACGGGACTGAAGTGTACTGTAAGAAATGTTCTGTTATGGTACACGCAGGTTATTAAAAACACCTGTAGACGCACCTCAGCGCTGAGTCCCCCCCGTGTCTCTTCCTCAGTTTAACTGCACAGTGGATGAATGAGATGTCCACACTTTTACTCTATTGGTTCAAACATGTAACCAACATTGTTGGTGTTCAAGACTGTAGTGAAAACACGGAAATAGTACTACTAGTTAAAGTGACACTTTAAATTAGGCGAGTTAAAGGTGATTTGGTGATATTATGTATGTTATATATATATATATATATTATTAAATCATTATTTTAAAACATTTCTCTCAATCAGAGGACAATTCAATTACGAATCATTTGTACCCAAATATTTATTAAAATTGTAACTGGGCAATTATTTTGACTCTCCAGGTCAAGATCAGAAAGATTGAGTATTTACGCAAACTAAGATAAATGAAGAGTAAAGTATTGAATAAAGGAGAAATGCTTTAAGCCTCTTTGAGACCACCTATTGGGGAAATGCTGGCTTTGCAGGCAAAAGGTAGGAGGATAACGATAATATAAATTCTTCTTCTTTTTCTTTCGGCTTATCCCGTTTTTCAGGGGTTGTTCAAATTATACTGTTAATTTATATTTTTAACGATAATATAAATTAACAGTATAATTTGAACAAGTTTGAGGGGCCGCATTAGAACGCCAAACGGGCAGCATCCGGCCCCCCGGGGCTTAGTTTGACCAGGTCTGCTCTATCCTGACTCTTTGGTGCTCTAAATCAATGAGTACACCAGAAAAATACTTCTATTAGGTTTGGATTATAAATAAATGAAGTGAGGACAATCAGGACTGTGGTAGAATCAGAATATTCAGAATATTTCTTTCTTGATTATCAGGTATTAGGTCATTAAATATTAAATGTACGCGGGTGAAGCAACGTGAACCTGTGAAGATTTCATCATTTTCCCATTTGTTCCTTGTTCTTCTCCTTTTGGCTTATCCCGCTTTTCAGGGGCTGCCACAGCGAGTCAACAATTTCCATCCCCCTGTCCTTTGTTTCCTCAATCTAACTCCAACCACCTCCATGCATTCTTCTCACAATATATCCATTGTCCCTCCTCTGAACATGTCCAAACCATCTCTATCTGTCTTCTCTAGCTTTTTCTCCAAACCTTCCTGCCTGTGTTGTCCCTCTTATGACCTCATTCCTGACCCTGTCCATCCTTGTCTCTCCTAAAGAGAACCTCAGCATCTTTAACTCCTCCACCTCCAGCTCTGTCTCCTGTCTTCTACCTATTGTTAGTGTCTCTTATTCATACATCATGGCTGGTCTCACAACCGTCCTGTAAACCTTTCCCTTCACCTTAGCTGACTCTCTTCTATCACAAATCACTCCTGAGACGTTTATTTTCCCATTTGATCCACTCTCCTTAAATTATATATATATAACTACCCTAAAAGCTCACACTTTGCACACTTTAGCTTTAAATCCTACTTTGAAACACAGGTGAGTGCACATGTGAGACGTGCCTGTTCTTCAACGCAGAAACAAAAATACAAAATAAAATTCCTTGTAAAACTTCACAGGAACCTCTTTAAAACATGGTCAAAATCAGTTCATGTGAAGGACAGGAGATCCCTGCAATGTGATGATGTTTTTTTTTTATTTAATGTGACAGGGGGAACAGGCAGCAATATATTGCTCTAAAAAGAAAATCTTCCTGATGCAACCATAGTTTATGTGACTTTTATTTTCATCTTCTCACATATTCTTTTTTTCTCTTTTTCCCCTTCTTTTAAACTTTTTCAGAGTGCCTCCCTGTGAAACTACACAGGCCAGTAATCTGCTTCATATGTGATGTCCAACAGCAGAGGGTGAGTGATTGAATGTGTGTGTGTGTGTGTGTGTGTGTGTATGATTAGGAGGCACCTCGTTTGGCTGTAAGATTTGGTAATACGTGTATTTTATGGGCGAGGAAAGTATTGGAAGCAGCTGCTTTGGCCTCTGGTTGAATTTTTTTGCGCCGCCTTTGAAGGAAAAGGAAGTCGGCTAATGAAATGAAATAGAATTAACATCTATATTTGAGGGATTCGTTTAAAACTATAAGGACTAAGTATCCATATTGATAAAAATGAACTTTTTAGTGACACATGCTTTGTCACTGCTATCCTTCTACACCCAGTTGTCAACTTCCTTTCCTGGACACCAGCACCTGGGTGCAGTTTTCTACTTTCTTTTACCTCAGGGGGGGTATGTCTCTGCACACACGAGTGGACATGTGGACACAAACCGTGGGCCCACTATGATTGAAGCTCATTAGTGTGTGACCGTACGATTAGCGGGGTCCAGTAAAGTGGATGTGTGCGGCTGTTTGCGGGGATTCTTGTTTGTCCTCTTAAGTACAGAGATGGGGCAAAATGTCCCATGTTTTGTCTTGGTTAGTCAACAGGTGAAACAACTCCTTTTTTGTTTATTTTTTGCTTTATTTCTGGTCATTATTTTGCTTTTTCTGGTCGTTTGACTACAGTACTACAGTAGCTCTGTCGTGTCTTAACGGAACTACCGTTGTTAGCAACTCTACCCATAAGAGCTTGGTGAGTTTACATCACGGCTCAGAACCAGTTCAAGGAATGAAGCACTTACTTATAGCAGAAGGGAAACCAGAAACATTTTTTTTGTTTGTTTCTGGAATAGAAATGCTTATCTAAAATTAATCATAACAGGGTTTTTTTTCTATTATTTTTATTTTTTTTTCCAACCGGTTCAAGGGCATCAATTTCATGGTGAAACTCAATACCAGAAATGTTAAAATACTGTTTCTGTTCTGTAATAGATTGGCAAAAAAAAAAAAAAAAAATCTGTTTCAAAGCCCTGGCTAGATGACTAATGCCTCTGATTGTTAGCTACACAGGGTTATAAAACAACTAAATAAGACAACTAAGCAGGGAGTGTGTGTCCATGACTATACAAAAAACTGGGCAGGGATAAGGTGTACATAGAGCAGGGAACTCAAACTCGTGGCCCGTGGGCCATTTGCAGCCCACGGAGCGATATTTTGCAGCCCACACCTTGAGGTAAAAGTTGAATTTTTAATATTTGTTCTCCACATTTTATGGTTCTCAAAACTCTGATCCACAGTCCCCTTCTGGTTCAGTGTTGCATTACACAGAATCTATGGGAAACAGATTTTTTATAAATTTTTCTGTTTTGTATTGAACACTGAAAGCTGACGCCATGTAATGATAGTGCGGGTGGTGGCCCCCAACTTATTTGAGTTTGAGATCCCTGGCATAAAGTTTTGGTCCCATAGAGAATCCTTGGTTAAAATACCAACAATACGTGTGCAAATCCAGGGTTCAGCTCCCGGGTAAGATCAAATCACTGGGATTTGATCGAGTTTGCACCATTTTTTTACGAAGGGTTGGTATGGTGTGGTGTGTTCTGATTGGCGGTCATGTACTCAGCACCTTCCGTGACCCGAAAATGGATTAGCGGACGAGGATGCATGGAAGGGTAGATACTTTCAGATACATGAAAGAGAAGGAATTAAGCCGTGGTCCTTACCGTCCATTTAACCAATGTCCAACAGATTAGAAAACTCATCAGGCTGTGTCTGGCCCACCAGCCATATTTTTCCCATGTCTGCCTTAAACTTGTAGAGGACAATCTTGTGTTTATGTCCCTTGAAGCTTTGTGACAATTTATCCACACGTCTTGGGGTTGGAGCGTTTCCCATTAGGCTGTCCATCACCGCAAAGCTCATTTATACTTTTGAGCGGTCTCGTTAGACGATGAAAAGGGTCAGTTTGAGAAGATGTGAAAGGATGGCCATAAATGTACTGAGAACAGCGGTGAGGAGATGAGGGAGAGATTGTAAAATGGTAAAGAAAATGGGTTTGAAGTTGTGGACCGGTGGCTGAAAACAAAGAAATTAGAGCGAGCAAGAGAGCAGGGGAGTGAATTGTTGACCTGAAGGAACTTGAAAAGCGTGGATGAAATGGGCGAGCAGCAGCAGCAGCAGCAGCAGCAGCAGCAGCACCGGCGCGAAGACACGTCAACGGTAGATTCATTCAGACAGATTGATGGTGATGAGGGAAGGCTTGAGATTCCTGCAATACTGATAACCCACGCACGACCGTTCTGTCTGAGAAAATGGCCTGCGTCTGGTTTGTGCATTTTTTTTATTTTTTTATTTTTATTTACTCCGCTTTGATCCAATCAATGTTTAAACACAACATTTACCTGTGTAAGTTGAAAAGAGACGAAGCAAAAAAAAGCTAATCCCTGATCATTCCGGACTAAATCTGCCCGTGAGGTGGAGTTAAAGAAAAGAGGGAAACCTCTTTGAAAACAAATATTCCCTGAAGCGCACACGTACTACAACCTCATTATGAGGATGTGTGCCATGAAATTGCCCTTGCCCTATCTATCGCCACGTTATTAACCCACTTGTCCCAGATCAGCAATGATTGAATTTTTATTTGCGTGCCCTGTTTAACCACATCTCTTGTCAGGAGGCCATTTTTAATCCATGTCAAATTAACCTATTGTAATAAGAGAGACGTGTTAAATCCTGCAGCTGGAGAAGCAATACGTTCTTGATAGGATTTGAAAATCCGAATGCAAAATAACCCTTTCAACCACTAATGTTCAAACCCTTTTTTTTTTTTTGACAAAGTAATATCTAGAGCGTCCATACCGTTCATTTTCAATCTCCCCAGACCCCACTAGGTCCTATAGATGTAAGTATTTAACTGATGTGTTTTCAGCAGTATGGATCAGCGGTCAGGGGAGAGCTTTTCAATCAGCCGTGGCAACTCATCAAGTCCAAAATGTCAGTGACTAATTCCCGGCAAGGGTGTTCTGAAGGTTGCTGCACGTTATCCGGAGAAGTGGGAGGAATCGTTGGGAATGAAAGAGTGGACGATAAAAAGATGAATGAAGGAGCACGGGCGAACGGTGGATGATAACGCAAATTAAGACAAGTAGCAGTCGCCAGACATGGGGTTCATCGGGTCCGAGGAAGGAGGACGGAGGCGTCAGGGGTTAAAGTTCTAAAACAAACAGGTGTTGACATATGAGATTTGCAAGAGAGCGGAAAAAAAGGGGAGATGATAGTGATGTTCCAGCTGGTTTGTTTTATAGAAATCTCCAGCAGGAAAGAGTGAAGTAAAACAGAAGATTTGCAGCCAGGCCATATGTCCATTGTTTCTCCGTGTCCTCATCTGCATCTATTGACAGTTTTGTTTGAACAGCAGACCTGGTTGGGCTTGTTTTTAGAAGAATGGTGAGTCAGAGTAGAGCAATTACAACTTGTTTTCTTACATAAACTTTGATTGTTTGTAAAACAAAAAAATAGAATTTTATACTTTTATTCCCCCGACACCGAACAAATCAGAATAAAACATTGCTTGAGATGAAACTGGCCTTTAGCATCTGTTGTCATTCAGGAACTTTTCCAGGCCTGCGCCCATGTGTTGTTCATGGAATGTTGATTACCTCTTCATCTTGCATGTTTCTAGAAATTACAGGTCAAACTGTATAACTGTAGGTCTCGTAACTAAAAGGCGAAAAAAAAGTATCAGCATTTATGTTTGTCCCTTCAGCTGCGGCGCAATCACAGTATTTCACTGGAAATGATTACTTTTTTCAATTGCTCTTTGAATCTGACCTGTTGGAGCAAATGCACCGGGATGTGGACAAGATGTCTAAAACATAGAATTGAATGGAATCCTTTTCCTCCTGGTCATGCTCGGCTTCAAATTGTAGCCATTCGGCAGGCCTGATTTAGTAGGGTTGGATCGTTTGGTGTCCTCTCCGCCTGGTGGTAAGAGAATTTGTGGTTTGGATCGAATGAACTGGGAGAGACCATGTGTGATGAGATACGAAAAAGACCAGAGTTTAAACCACTGCATCAGATCCTTTATAATTTCTAATTCTGTATTGGGATTTATATTTACAAAATTGTCCCATTTTGAGGTATGCAGAGATTAAGACAATAATCACATTGATATGTTTGGACTCGAGGTGAGCAAACTTTGTGACCCAATAGTGACTGTGGGATCTACATTTAACTTGGGGACAGAACTAGAGCAAATAGTTGGACATGTAACTGTAATATTAGATAAATGGAAGGGATGTCTGATAATACGGTATCAGTTTTTCCACCAATATTCAAAATCCAATGGATGGGGGGGGGTTTATGGACACCGACAACAGCGCAGCTGTCTCTCAAAGAGGGGCAATCACATGTATATATATCGGTATCGGTTTATATCAGTATCTGAAGTCTCTGGTCAATATCAGGTATCAGCATATGTTAATATTGGACGTCCCCAATAAATAAGATCTAATTTAATTTTAAAAAAGGCTAAATTGTTGACATAAGGAAATTGCAAGTGTAATAAATATCCATGTCAGCTACCCATTATCACCTGCAAATCACATTGCACTATACCGGTACCTTCCTGTAGGGGTGAGAACACCAGAAACCATCATAACTAATGTAATTTTTAAAATTTTGTCGGGCCTTGTAAAAAAGCCAGATTGGCTGCATTTGGTCCTCGACCCCTATTTTGCCCATGTCTGGTGTAGTTTGATTAAACCAGTGAAGTTTCTTTATTTCTGCAAAAAATATCCCAGGTTTGTTTCCTGCTACCTTCTACATACATTCAGATTTGGACAACTAGACATTGGACATTAATGTAAATAAACGTGGTCGACTGGTAGGATGTTCAGGATTTAGATGGACGACTGGTCACTGCCGTTACCTTCCAGCAGGAACAAAAACGCTTCTCCGGTTGGATCTCCGGTCTCTGTGTAAGGCCTGCATGTTCTCCCTATGGGTTCTTTCCTCGGGTACTTGGGTTTTGGCCCGCTGTCCAAAAACGTGCTGTTAGGCTAATTAAACACCGTCAGTGTGAATGGTCGTCAAAGAAGGTATCACGCCTCTGCTCCAATGAGTGCTGGGATTTGGCTTAAAGATCCATGTCTTTTTAGTGTATTGTACAACATCACGTTGCCATTGCAGGTTGTATTAAAAAAAAAAAAAAAAAACGGGGGATAAAAACCTGTGTCTACTGCTGCTACAAATGAATCAGCTTTGTTCTTCACCTAATCTAATTACTGAGCTGATGTTAGAATATCACAGCAGGGCATACAATTTAATTACACCTGTAGCTGATTAATCGTGGCATTGTTAACAGTTAATTCGTGCCGCCCTGACATAATTGAGCATTTACACTGCATCTTTGTCTTTTTTTTTTTTTATTTTCTGATTTGTTTGCATTTGGCACGAATAGTAATCTCCCATGTTAGTCTACGACAACGTGATCACACAGGTCACGGACGATGCATTTATTTCAACTTTTACGTTAAAAATAGTTTTCTTTTTATCCCTGGTGTTTTCTTCCACTTTGTCGATCTGTTTTCATCCCGTGTCGAAATCCTATTTTTCCCCATTTGTTCATTATCTCCCCTGAGCTCCTGATCTCATAAACTCTACAGTCTATACCATGCTGCTTCTCCTCACTGCTTATAGTTTATTTCTACTTTTATTTTTTTTTGGGGGGGGGGCACAGGGCAGGTAGTGATCAGTGCAGTCTTCACAGCTTTTATTGAAGTGCAAAAAGGTTGAAATGAGGAAACGAGAGTAGGGGAAACGGCATCAGTCGGGAGGATATAAAACTGCCAGTGAAATGATGCTTAATCACTTTGTTCTGTCTCAGACTTGTTTCTCGTTGTCAATCTTTTTACATATCTAGTTTGAGAATATCTAAGTTTTGTTGCTAAACTGGTTGAAAAGACACTTTCTGGCAGTTTAAGTGAATTTCAACAAAGTGAATACAATTAAAAGACCCAAAAATAATGACAAGAGAAATACATTAAATGACAAAAAAAGGAAAAATAAAATGAAATTTCATATTTGTCAATTTCTCTATTGATTGATCAAAATATTATGTTACTTTTTTGGCTCTTGCAGTATTTTCTCCTGCTCGGTCTGTAACTGATGGATATTTAGTGTTATCAAGCCAATTTATGTTGTTTTTTTTTCTGGGTGTTAATATGCTTTACAAGAATAGCAATCATTTTGAATTTTTTTTTTTTTTAATATTTACTTCTATTTTCTTCTTTACTTCTTTACTTCTTTATTTTGAGGATTTCACTCTGAGATCTATGGAGCAGGTGGTTTGATGCCAGAGTTCTTCTCCCTACAGAGCCAGATTCTAAATGTTTGATGTATTTGATGCTCTTTACCAGAGAGGGTGGTTATAGAACACACTGCTGCAGACTTCACTCAGACACACAGTGTATGTCTTGCTTTGTTGCTTGGAAACCTGTAACCTAAGTCAGTCTGGGGGTCAGCAGCCTCTTAACAGCGTGCGTTTTAATCTGCACATCAGCCGACGACTGTCTCCTACACGAGCAGCTCTCGATGCACAGGTGGATCAGATTCAACTAAATATCATTACACAACAGGAGGCCTGATGATTCCCTCAGTGCCTAAAGACAGCAGAAAGAAAGGGTATTATTCTGGAATCTGGGGACAATATGTTAAAACATATGTATACCTCGGTGTATGAACATAGGGTTTTTGTTTTTATTTTGAAAAGCAGACTGGATTGAAAACGCAAGTGGACCGGTTTTGGCCCGCAGGCTGTATATTTGGCTACTCTAGTAATAGGGGTCATCAAACGGTACCTGGGGGCAACCTCATAGCCCCAATGTTCTACCTTAAATAATTGTGAACTCTTGGAAAAACTAGTCAAAGAGTTTAGACTTATAATGATATTCTAATGGGTGCAATCATGGTCAGAACAGTGGTCACTAGTGTATGTCCTATTGTATG
>JAFBJS010004036.1:127642-162677 GCA_016785265.1 Paraplagusia blochii | reverse complement strand
TAAACTTAATAAATGAGAATATTCATGTAAAAAAAAAAAAAAATTAAAAATAAAAATTAACCAGAAAATCCAAAGAATGTTTAAAAACTAGAATGTTCAGGCATCAGGTTAGAGAATAGCCCACATTTACCAAACAGTTAGTCAGTTGGTAACATCCTGTGTCCTTAGAAAGTAAGAAAAAACTACCGGAAAAAACCCTTGTAGCAGGTACAAAAGAAAAAGGTAGAAACTGGATCACTGGGCTTGTCATAGTCTTAAGTTGACAAAGTAATCGCTTTCGTCCTGGGCCCCATTCACTGGTGGCAGCAAAAACTGTAACATAGTGGAATCAGTTAGATCAGTGCTTCTCAAATAGTGGGGCGGGCCCCCCTAGGGGGGGCACAGTGCGATGCTGATGGGGGCGCGTGTGACCCTAGGGAATAGACTTTTTTTCCACCAACAATAAAGTGTAATTGCACATCCTTGTAAGTTGAACTATATCTCTTTTTTTTTGTTTTCCTTATGTTAACAAGGATACGATGTTATGCAGAGGTGTAGCTATAACTATTGTATAGACAAATACTATCATTTATAGTTGTGTTGAGTGGGGGCAAATTGTTCTCTTCTTGCTGGGGGGGGGCGTAACTGAAAATAATTGAGAAGAACTGAGTTAGATACATGTCTTGGGAAGACGTTGGTTAGTGGATGTGACTTGAGGACGAGATAGAAGAAGTATAGACCAAAAAGTCTATGTTCTCATTATAGGGACAGGATGAAAAATGCCCCCCAGCAGTCTAGGCCTATATGCTCATATGTTTCAGACTATTTTAATCAGGAGAGAGTTGCTGCTTTACTGGAGTGACTGGAGTGAATAAAAGCGAAAAGAAGAATTTTGCTTAATTTTTGATTTTTTGTTTTTGTTTTTATTTCCATGGGATCATAAAAACATTGTGAGTAACAAATGTGAGCTAATGATAACGTCCTGCTCCAGGTATCTGACGTTGAACTACAACTACTTGTTTGCTCAGTTCCTGATTTGACTTTTGTGTTGTTTTCTTGTTAGTGTGATTTGATACGTGTCAGTAAAGTGTACAACATAAAATAAAATATCTCTCTCTCTCTCTCTCCCTGTCTCTCTACTCTCAGGAACACCTTTCCTCCCTACCATGCGTCCTCCCACCTTCCTCTCCACTCTACCCTCCACCCCTTTCCCTCTCTCAGCTTTCCCCTGTGTCCTACTAAGTACCCATAAACCCCCCACCACCACCCTTACCTCCACCACCACACTCCCCCCCCCCACACCTCTCAGACAGTTTTGCTCCACCAGTCCTGCACTGTGCCGGCCTGGAGAGGAGTGAAGTAGCGAAAAGAGGGGCAAGAGGAGAGGATTTGGAGAACCGAGGAGAGGCAGCAAGGTAGTGGGACCATGGCTGCTCTCTCCGCCGTCCTGAAGACCTGGGTTTTACTGCAGACCCTGTGCCTGGCTTTGGCCCAAGTGGTGAGTGGACTGAGGGACTGGAGACCTGCTCTGCTTATTCTTCTTTATTCTGGGGTTCTGTGAGGATGACGGGGCCTTTGTGTCTTCCGTTTTGAGACAACTCTTTTGAATCTCTGGATACATCAAAGCAACTGGAGTTTCTTCAGCGGATTATCATCTTTTATACTTCACCTGGACTTCAATTCTGTGCATAACTCAACGAATCCACTCTGATATTTGCAGATCTGATATTTTCAGTGCTATTCAATCTTTTTTTCCAGATTTTCTTTCCATTATAAGAGCAAAGCCAGAAAGAAATCTTTTTTTTTTTTGTGTGTGTTACCTTTAGATTTAATCTGCAAATACTGCACCAGGTGTGGGATTCACTGTCCAAGCTAGCACCTACTTATTACCTACTGGACGTAAACTGTTTTTTTTTACTGAGATCCTTTTACTTACTTTCCTTTTTTCATTCAGTAAATGCTTGTTTAATGGAGCAGAATTTTAATAAGGGCCCAGTGAGGTAGAGTTGTGGTGTCAGGGGCCGGTGGTGGTGGGGGCTGGAGGGTAAACAGTGCCAGTCTCATGACCTGTCCTCCAACATTCCTACTCTGTTTTTTGTTTTTCATGAGCTACGGTAACTGACATTGAGTTTAATATTACTTTTGTACTATCTTCAGAAATATTATTATTATTGTTATTATTTTTTATTTCACACTCAAAATATAAACATTATTTTAGATAGATAATGGTTCAATAATCAACTTTTTGTAAGTGTATTGAACAGTCTTTATAATAAAAAACATTGTTGAGATTATTTGAAAAAAATCTTAAAATTAAAACAAAATTTTTACCCTTTCTCTAACTCAGAGGGGCCCACCTGGACCACAGGGTCCACCCGGCCCACCTGGACCATCGGGGACTCCTGGATCAGACGGCATCGATGTGAGTGTCCACACATATTTCCCTGACAGGTCAGGTCGTCACAAAGACCATCATTGTGCCTCACAAATATCAAACCCCATGCGTCCCCGGCCTGACTGGAGTCTTACCAGCAGAGGGTGCTGTAAATGAAAACACCGGCACAAAGGGTCTCTGTTCTGTTTGGAGAGAAGGGGTCTTTGAGGAAGGAAGGAAGGACCCTCAGCTCAGTCCAAAGTTTGGGTCGCAGTAATGTGATACATTTGAGCGTCTCTCAGGGTTAAACACACAGAAGTGGAGGCTTGAAGAAACGTACTGACACAAGAGGCAACAGATTGAAAATCTGTGATTTTGAAAAAAAAAACAAACTTTAGTTTATTTGTTCATCAGATAATTAAGTTTATTACAGCTCTTGTCCCTTCGGCTTTCGTTCGTTGCCACAGCAAATCAACGTTTACCATCTCACCCTGACGTCTGTATCTTCTGCTCTACGTCTCATAGATTTGTAATATGGGAATATAATTAGTGTCCGTAGCACAGCCAGCCCAGACATTGGTAAATACAATAGTGTCCAAATTCGGCATAACTACCTGTATTACTGACGTCAACACTGTCATTTCTCCACAGGGGGATAAAGGACCACCAGGGACCCCAGGACCACTTGTAAGTTGACCGTAAAAACTTTCTGAAATGATAAATTCCTGCAAAACATAATTTTAGGTTGGGTCTATGCTATGAAAATAATATTTTTTATTAATATGTTCATCATTATCTTTTGTATCTTAACATAGGGGCAAAAGGGAGAGCCAGGAGAACCAGGTCCCGATGGATCACCAGGAGAAAACGGCATTGATGTATGTAAACCAAAAGTGTGAAAAAGTGAAATTGTTGGAAAAGATCTCAAAGAGATAAACGCAAAAACGATAAAAAGTGAAATCCACACAGTATTACTATGATATACATCTTATTTGTTAATTCTAATGATGGAATCACACTGAAAAGCTAAGATATAGGCATTTACACTTTGTTATGTGTTTATATTTCGAATATTGCTCTTAACAATACTCTATTATACTGTTATACTTACTCTAAATACTCTATACTTGGACTCTACACCAGACCAGGGCATAAATTTAACTCTTGAGCCACAGGATCAGAAAGACCAAGTATTTGTGTAAACTAATATGTGTTACAAGTAAAAAATATTAATAAAGGCTACAGTGATCAAATGCTTTTAGCCTCTTCTAGACTGTCATTGCAGAAACAAGGCAGAAAGATAATAAAAATCTAAATTAGGAGATCGTTGAGCTCTTTAATACAGTCCGCTTAACTTGTCCAAATGGGCTAAATCCGGTCCCCGAGCCTTAGTTTGCAAAGGTGTGCTCTACACAGTCTGTACAACTGTAGCATAGATATAGATTCTAAACTGATGTTGTTCCTGATTTTAGAGGACTGAGCCAGGACTGTGTTTTGAAAGTGGAGCCCATATATTACTTAAATTACAAAATAATCATCATGTAATTGGTTAAAATGAGGTGGAGACTATATTACACATGGGTTTTGGTCGGTAATGAGTAAAAAAAAAGTGGGATTAAAGACGCACGTTCCTCCAGATTTTGACAGTAATCCATCTTGGAATGTCAGTCCCAGATTAGTAATCCTAATTACTTACAGGAAGAGTGTCAGCTTCAATCAAAAGTCAAACCCTTACCCTGCCCTGCATTCATTTATGGGAGTTTCTTGTTTAACAACCTGGTTGTTTTTCCTCCTCATAATTTTATTCATGTTTCTTCCGTTTTTCTAGGGTCTGATCGGAGCCAAAGGCGACCGCGGTCCCATCGGGAGCCCTGGACCCAAGGCGAGTGTTTGACAATCAGAGCACATTTCTCAGATCTATGGTTTGATTAGATGCGAGTGAAATTAAAATATGTAATTGCTTAATAGTCAATAAATAATAGAGTGGAGCTCCGTAATGATGCTGAGTCTGACACTGATGATCTGCTCGTGAGAAGAGGAAGAGATAATCACTGTGTCTATAAAGCTTCTCCCTAATGACTTTTCAAATATTACACTCCAGCTTCAGTGCAACACTTTATTTGTCGAGTCAAACCAACCGCTGATGTGTTTGTTCCACAGGGTCAACCTGGGCCGAGCGGGGAACCTGGCGCTCCTGTGAGTAAATCCTTTTCACAGGATTCTTAACCTTTTTGGCACTGCGGCCCAATTTTTTCAGTGTCGGGTGACCTGGGGGCTTTAATAATTGCAGTTTAAAATTTTCACGGCCCTCTAGGGGGCGCCTGCGGTCCAACTTTGGGCCAGGGCCCAATGGTTCAGAATCCCTGCTTTAGTAGTATTACATCACAGATATACACACAAAATAAAACTATTAAGTAAAAATGGTCTTGCAAAATCAGATTGTATTGTTATCTATAAAAAAATATATAACTAAATGCCTTTTTTTCTGAAATTGATGATTAATTAATGATAAGTAAGTGAAGATTATAACGTAAAGTGTATCTTTAAAGAATGTAGAAGCTGTGGACGACCACTAGGTAGAGATGTTGGCCCACTTATTTCAGGGCACCGCGTCTACTCAAACATTCAGACTCTAACTCAGATTCCAGCCAATGTTGTAAGTGCTCCAATGCAGCACTTAGTAGTTCCTGTAACTCTTTCTAGCTGCCAGTACGTGTCATCCATTCCCTTCTTCCTCCAGGATGGATCACGCTGTTTTGTAATCAATTGGGCGCAACAGCAACAGTCTCAGTAAACAATGGGGACGGCATTGTGTATCACTGTTTGCTCTGCACTGACTCTCCACACACACACACACTCCCTGTTTTACTCTTGTTGTTAATTGACTTTCACAAATGAGAATTGTTCCATCGAATGATTAGTTGAATGGTAATTGGACTGTTTTCTCCTCGTTTTTTTTTTTCAGGGTGTAGGCCTTCCAGGGATTGCTGTGAGTATAACAGTATAACACATTCTGCGGAATAAATGTCAACAATGACAACATTTTTTTTTTTTTTGCTTGTCTTTATCCAGGGTATTCCTGGTCCAGTTGGACTTCCTGGAGAAATTGGACCAACTGGACCCAAGGTGAGATCCTAAAAGTGAATTAATAGCTGCAGTACACAAGTGAACCCAAGTTGTTAAAATGAATGGAGGAAAATAGATAGGTATAAGGATGTAGTTGTTCATCCCATGATTTTTTTTTTTTTGGAAGATTTTGCCTCTGCATTTGACCCATCACCGTAGTGAGCAGTGGGCACCTAGCTGAGCTAGCGCTCGAGGAGCAGTGTGTGGCGCTGATACCTTGCTCAGGGCACCTAACTTTGTGGTAGAGAGATTCGGACCAGGGACCTTGCGGACCCAAGTCCGTTTCTTTAGCCACTAGGCCACCAACTGCCCTAATATATGTAAATATTTTAAATGATTGGACCTGATGAAAGCAGCTTGATGGAGATACAATCAAGTTGAAAGAAATACGATTATTTAAGGTTTTATGCCTGCCTTTCGACAATGAACCAAACATTTCAATGTTTCTGCCCATATCTCCAGGGAATCTTGGGACCACCTGGTGCTCCTGGACTACCTGGACCTCCGGGCAAACCAGTAGGTGTCACATTGGACATACACAAATATAACGTTTTAATATGTAATACTAATAACCAGGGGTTTGAACCAGTTCAAGGAACGAAAACAAAAACTGGCAAGATAAAATTTAGCTCCCAAACAGAAATGCGTGTTTAAAAACACTGTTTTATTTTTGTTTGTTTGTTTGTTTTTTTAATCCTGTCTCGTGTCCTAAGAAGTCTAATGTAGGCAGAGCTTTGAATCAAAGTTTTTTTTTTATTTTTTTTTTTTATCATCGGTTCAGAACAGAAACAACGTCTATATGTTTTAAGGTTTTTGGTTCTATTGTGACACAGATACTTCTGAACCTGTTAGAACAAATGATATTGTTCCTGGATTGTTTTAGGAGACAAATGACTTTGACTGTGGGCCACACAGGAGAAGCCCACACATCAATGATGGCAATAATGGCAACAAGTTATGAGAACAACTTTTTGCCATTATTTTTTTTATAAGTATATTTTTTTATTTCTTGAACAAATAACATATGTACAGTCATGGAAAAAATGATTAGACCACTCTGCAGTTTTCTTCAATTCCTTGTTCTTCTTAATGCCTTGTTCCACTAAAGGTTTATCATCTGGTGGAAACAATGAACACAAAACCATGCAATGACTAAAAGCACTGTATTTGTCAGTACAATGTTATTGCTAGTGATGTAGGAACGGAAGTGATTAATGTCACTGTCATTAAAACCATGCAAAATGGCCCGAGATTACCTCTGAAATTAAACTGAATTATGAGCCTTTTTTGTTATTATATTTGTCCAGATTAATGTAGATCAAGTGGAAGCAGACTTTTAAATGGACAAGAAATTAAAGAAAGTGGTCTAATATTTTTTTTTCATGACTATATATATATAAGAAAAATTGTCAAAAGCTTCTGGTTTTCATTTTTTGAACCAGTTTTTAAGACCTGGTAGTCACTAAATGTGAAGCATCTGACTGTGTCACTTACTTACTCAATTGCCCTCGTAAGGGCAATTGAGTGCAGAACAGTACTAATGCAACAGGTTTTTAATTCCAACCAACCTAGAGCAAGGAGACTGAGATTGAAGGACACTGAATTCCAAGAGCAACTTGATGAATTGCCCTTGAATTCTTCGCAGAACATATCATTTATTGTGTGATTTATGATGGTTTGCTAAACGATAAGTACAATGTCTTACTGGCATGTCATCAGTATTGCATGTCATCAGACGAAACATCAATGCATCTTTGGAAAAGAAAACAAATAGCATAATGTAGTAATTTAACAGCATTGAAAGTAATGATAAAAAAAAAGAAATTCTAACTAGATTTATTTGCTTTGGAGCAATTAAAGAAGGCTTTACGCAGCTTGAGCCGAGATACTAACTAGTGAGACATCACACAGGTTCGTGCCGCATTTCCCAGCGGTATAATTTCCTGAAGAGGAAGGGGAGTGAGTGCCTTTAGCAGGAGTGATGTTTCTGGCCCAAGGGAATGTATTTGTTTAACTTCAGCACCGTGCTAAGGTAAATAAACCTTCATCACATCAGTGGGCTGTCCCATCTGCTTGTAGCAGAAACCCATCAGCTCCCGTAGCGTGAAGGCACTCTTTTTTTTTTTTTACCTGCCTGCCGTCTGTAAACATACTCGAAGTTGAGAGATAGATAGAAATACAGGGACACCACCAAAGAGCAGGATCATCTCCTGTTGACAGAGTCAAAATCTTAAAAATTCTGTCATCTGCGACAAAGTGTGTTGGTCTCCTACATTGATTCCTCCATGAATCTGTCCCTCTAGGGTCCTCCGGGGAAGTTTATCGGAGGGGAAGAAGGAAGTGCAGAGTTCCAGGTAAGATCTAAAGACAACTCGAACCAGGCAAATATGCGAGACATGCTTCCACCTCCGTAATCTGCCTTTTATTCTCTCTCTGTCAACAACAGTGCCCTCTGAACTGTCCAGCAGGACCCAAGGGGCCTCAGGGTCTGCAGGGTGTTAAGGTGAAGTGTTATGCTAAGTTCATACAGTAAACAAGGGTTATCTATAAAAATGTCCTGGGATAATTTTTTTTTTGTTATATTTCACCCCACAGGGACACAAAGGACGGGCTGGGATTCTTGGAGACCCTGGCAGCATAGGAAAAACGGTAAATTGTGCAGTAGTCGCTGTTGGTATATGACAATAACATTATTATCTCCATAACTTAGTTCCCGAAAATCTCTATAACTTAGTTTACATAAATTAGAAATATAATATAACACAGAAAAGAGTGAATTAAATCTAAGTACAGGGGGAAAGGCTGTTCAAGCACAGGCAGTACAGTTTTAGAAATATGAAACAGTCAGTTCATATGCAACATAAATGGGTATTGCTACTGAAGACTTTATCTTCTTTGTGTCCCGCTTGTTCTTCCTTGTCCCTTGGCTTGTCCCTTTTTTGTCAGGAGTTGACACAGCGAGTCAACAATTTCTAGCTTCCCCTGTCCTCTGTATCCTCAACTCTAACTCCAACTACCTCCATGTCCTTCCTCACTCTATCAATCTCCCCTTTGCCGCCTACCTGGTAGCTCCATCTCTAGGATCATTCTTCTACCAATATAAGCACTGTCCCTCCTCTGAACATGTCCAAACCATCTTAATCTAGCTTCTTTTCTAGCTTTTTCTCCAAACCCTCCTGTTTGTGTTGTCCCCTCATTCCTGATCCTGTCCATCCTAGTCACCTCTAAAAAGAATCTCAGCATCTTTAACTCCTCCACCTCCAGCTCTTCCTCTTGTCTTCTATCTATTCCTAGTGTCGCCAATACATACATGATGATTAGACTTTATGATTACAAGAAAATATTATATGTTATGAAATACTGAGAGCAATGTCTCAGCGCAGTTTCCAAATTGTAAGAACCTGCAAAGTGCAGAAAAGAGTAAAGAATGGAATGGCACCACGTAGTGGAGAAGGCAAGACACAGGATTATCGTGATCCCATACATTGATGTGTGTTTGGTTGTAGAGTTAGCTAGAGGAAGTGTTTAGTGTACAACAGGAGCAATGTAGTTCCCCCAGCAGTCTAGACCTACAGCAGAATATTTAGGAAACAACTCAATAAAGACAGTTTGATTTTGACTCTAAAGTTTGAATACTGGAAGCCCTGCCTTCCTTTCTCTTCTTACACACAGTGGGAACCACTAGTTGTTTTGCATAATAAGTGTGGCACATTCTGTTGCTCGGGTGTACACATTCCAGACTCCTGCAGACTCATCTGCCATTCAATACAAGCAAATGCAAGGATTACAGCTCTAATAAGGCCCCCCGAGATGCATGAGTGCTAATCTAGTCGTGATTAGTCAGGCCTGGCCCTAGCTGCGCATTCAACAGCCAGATGAAAGGGCTAGAAAAGATTCAGGTACAAAGAGGTGAGAATGAGAGAATCAGGGATCACGCCGCCCGTTCACCTTGCTGTATTAAGCAGGGTTAATGAGCACATGGTGGGCTCTGAGGAAGAGCCCAGCCAAGACCCCTGGAGTTAGCCTCTGATCTTCCCACACAATGGTTGTTCTGGTAGCACTTAGATACTCTAAACACTCGCCACAGCAAGTCTTTCAGATGACCTGACTTCGGGTCAAAAGATTCCAGCTCCCTCCTTTTTTCTGTTTTCTTGAGGGCATTCATCTCAAGCTGTGCGTTTTCCTCAGTCATCAATAGAATTTGTACTATTTCTTAGGCATCGAGTGGGCCGCTAAAAACCATGAACATTAACTGAGCTAAGATCTGTTTGCATTTGTGAACTCAGCACTTTTTTTAATGATTGCACATTGAACTTGCAGAAGAAAGTGAATGTCTAGAGACAATTTTTCCACCTCCTAATCCTGGTGTAATTTGGTTAGGGAGAAGTAAATTATGAAACAAAATCAAAAGACAGTGTATATAAATAAAAAAACCTCTGATACTACTGTAACTTAACTTAGTGCAGAATAAAAAATGACCAAATAAGCCTCATCTTCTAATGATTTCCACCAGGGCCTCAAGGGAGAAGTTGGCATCTCTGGGGAACAAGGAATCCCAGGACCTTCGGTATGTCTGAAATTGTACTACTTTAAGGCTTTATTATATACTGAAAAAAGCACATGTTCTCACATGATCAACTTTTGCTTCACTATTTGTTAGGGTCCAATAGGTCTGAGGGGTTATCCAGGAATGATGGGTCCTAAAGGAGAGGCAGTAAGTGCTGTAATATTATATAAATATCTTGCTAAAACAAGTCTGGGCAATCTCCTGAGTCAATGTTAATCAAGTGCTGTGTCAGTTAATCTGTAATTGGCTCATTTTTTATAAAATCCAGATTGATTTCATGGAACAAAAAAAATTAATTATATTTAATCATGTCAAATATCAAACTTAATCATATTAGAATATCAAACTTAAAAAATGAATGAACATTGGTAAAAATTGGTTGAGATACTACTGACTGAAAACTAAATGGTAAAATCTCATGTCAAACTTTTACCCAAAGCACTATAAAATATAATATTACAAATCAATTCGGAATAAAATAATTACAATTGCCACAAATGTCCGAAATTGCAAGTTTATGGATCATGATATGATGCCAACTGATTAATTTGTGCTAAAATAAATAATCATTTCTAAGCATGTAAAACTATCTCCAAAAGAAATTGGCAGAATTGCTGCTGAGCTCTAATTTTTGAAAAAAAAAAAAATCCAAAAACTACTCTATGACCATGTCTAAATGTCACCTAAAGTGGGAAGGCTGTAGATTTATCACCTTGAAAAATGATTGAAAAATAAAAAATTGCCTAAAATGCTCTAAATTGCAAGAACCTAGCTCAACAAATGCTGTCAAGTGAAAAATATGTGCAAAAAAACTCCAGAAAGGGTCATTTCTGACCATGTCTAAATGTCACCATAAGTGGTAAGGGTACAGCCTTATTCCTTGAAAACGTTTTAAAAAATAACAATTGCCCAAAATGCCCGAAATTGCAAGATATTAACCCCAGATATGCTGCCAAGTAGTTATTTTGTGCAAAAAAAAATCCAAAAAGGGTCATTTCTGACCATTTTTCTATGTCACAAGAAATTGGTAAAGCTAAAGACTTATGACCTTGAAAAATGGTTGAAAAATAAAAATTGCCCAAAGTTGCCTTAAAATGCAAGATAATATCCCCAGATATGCTGCCAAGCTGTTTTTTGCAAAAAAATCCAATCCAAAAACTCACATTCCTGACCAAATTATCACTAAAAGTAGTAAGGTTAAAGCCTTATCACCTTGAAAAATGGTTTAAAAATAAAAATTGCCCAAAATGCCCTAAATTGCCAGATATTAGCCTCAGGTATGCTGCCAAGTTGTTTTTTGTGCAAAAAAATCCAAAAAGGGTAATTTCTGAACATGTAAAAACCATTATCCAAAAATGGTAAGGTTATAGCCTTATCACCTTGGAAAAATTGTTGAGAAATAAAAATTTGCAAAAATTGGCGTAAATTGCAAGATAATATCCCCAGATATGTTGCCTAGCGCTAATTTTTTGCAAAATTTTCCAACAAATTTTCCAACTGACATTTCTGAACACGCCTAAATATCACCTTGAAAAATGGTTTAAAAATTGCCTTAAATGCCCTAAATTGCAAGATAAAAGCCCTAGATATGCTGTCATTTAATACATTTTTGCAAAAACCTCAAAAAAGGTCATTTCTGACCATGCCTAAATGTCACCAAAAGTGGTAAGGCTGTAGCCTTAACACCTCGAAAAATGGTTGAAAAATAAAAATGGCCCAAAATTTCCTAAATTGCAATTAAATTGCCCCAGAAATGGTGCTGAGTGAATTTTTTTTTTTTTGAAGACGTTTCACCTCTCATCCATGAAGAAGCCTCTTGGATGAGAGGTGAAACGTCTATGTCCAGTTGCTCTCGAAGTAACTAATTTTGGATTGAATTACCTGGATGACTGAGAATCTACACAGAATTTCTGACCTTGTGTAAATTTCACCAAAATTGGTACGGCTATAGCCTTATCACCTTGAAAAATGTTTGAGAAATAAAAATTGCCAAAAATGCTGTAAATTGCAAGATAATAGCCCCAGACTTGATGCCAAGCTATAGTTTTCTGCAAAAAAAAAAAAAAAGTTACTTTTTTGAACATGTAAAATTGGTAAGGCTATAGCCTTATCACCTTGAAAAATGGTTGAAAAACTAAAATTGCCTAAAATTCCCTAAATTGCAAGATATAACCCCAGATATGCTGCCAAATAAGTAATTTTTTGCTATGAGTCTTATTTGCCCCAATGGGTGTTTTCTTTTATGTTCGTTGTTCCCTTCCCTTTGTGCTTATTCTTACCATTTTAAGGACAGACTTGAAAAAAATAACTCCACTCACCTGTGTCCAGTACAGCCCCCTTGTACCTCCTGCAACCGATTCGTATCTTTCTTCGTGCCTCCATAATGGTACAAAATTAAAAATCACCGAATGCAAGTTTCTCCCTTAAGGACTCACTGATTTCAAAGTAGATGTGGTAACCACTATAGAATGGCGCCATTACTTAATTCAACAATATTGTTTTTGGCCAAAGAAAATGACAATATAGCATATGCCAACTGTGGAGGTATTGTGGTTATATGGATGCAAATCATTTCAAGTGAAATAAAAATATCTGAAAAAATTTGATTACTTTTCATAGAGAAAATTGTTTGCTTTATTATAACATCACCTGGCAACAAGAGTTGCCTATGAGTTAAGAAAGCAGACTTGGGGCTCACTGTTGAGTGAATAAAGTACCAATTAATGATTTATTAAACAAAACCTTTCAAAACTTAGCATTTTTTTCTCCTCAGGGGCCCCGTGGTTACAAGGGCATCGGTGGACCTGTGGGAATTCCTGGACCTCCTGTAAGAACACACAACTGGAATTACTTGTTACATTAATTGTTGTTAACCGTAGTGTCCTAATCGTGTATTTTTGTTTGCAGGGTGAGGAGGGACCTCAGGGGCCACCTGGAGAGGCAGGCGACAAGGGTGACAAGGTCAGTAGATCCCCAGGATAGTAGAAAAATACAAATAGTGCTTTTTAATAGTTTTGGGGGACAGCCAATCAACACAATGATGTATTGGTGTCAACTTTCCTAATATTTTCAGAATAAATTACAAGAATTGAAGAAAGACAGATCTTGTTTAGCAGTCATTAGCAGTCAGTTTTGCAGCCTCTGAAGCCACCTAAATGTAAATAGCTATGTCTGTCAAAGAGAAAAATAACAGTTATTAGAAAGGTTTCCACAACACACCTGATGTCTCGTTGATGTGCCAAGGCCCATCGGTTGAGAATCACCGTAAAAACCGTCTCCACTGTGCTTTGCAACATCACTAATACTGTTCCTGCCTTTTACTTCACAGGGCAGCAGAGGAATACAAGGTCCACAAGGAATGACTGGCAAAAAGGGGGAAAATGTGAGAGAGAGCACATCTGTTTTGTTCTGCCACACAGTGGCATTTGGTGAGCGTGCCAAACAACGTCCAATGACGCATCTGTCTCCTTCTCCAGGGTCTGCCAGGCATCGACGGGAAAGATGGCACACCTGGTACTCCTGGAATCAAGGTAAGGCTGGCCAGATGTTACAGCGCTGGGCAACTTCAATCCCAATAAAGAACGGCAATTCATTGTTTTGTTACCTTTTACTGGCAGGGCGGCCCTGGCCAGGCCGGTACTCCAGGTCCTCCCGGTCCTCAGGGGGCAGCGGTGAGTGATCTCCGATTGCAACGCTGGCAGAGAGGATTTTATTAGGTTTCCCACCGCCGGCATCCAGAGCCGGTCTGTAAATGTTTATTGTCACGTCAGACCTCACAGGCAGCGCTATGTGGGGGTTATTGTTCTGTCTGCATAAATCCAACAAGGCCAAAACACAGATGGAGAGAATGCAAAGCAGTCTGTAAATTTTACAGTGTTTTGGTTCCTGGGCTGCGGTCCAGATAAAGAGTGACCCGGTGACTTTCTGCAGTAGGGGATCGATCACAATCAGCCCAACGTTATGTTTGTGCGACTGAGCATCACAATGACTAAGGGTTAAGGCGGCGTAGGATGCAAACTTTCCTATGTGGCCACTACAGTTACGCCAGCACTTTTGGAACTCAAACACCATAAGTTAAACCTGCTTTGTGCCCCACTCTGTTAGAGCAGCCCACACATGCACAATCAGTAGGAGGAAGCCCTGCAGCACGGTGGCAAAGTCTTCCACAGCAGCGGCTTATTTTAGTCATTATTATTACTATTACATCAGGGCTGGGTTATATTACCATCCGCTCTCCGCACCTGCATCTACACAGTAATATCCACATCTATCACCAAACAGCATTTTGAGGTTATATTATGGAGGTCACACTCCCTGCATTCCAGGCGTATGGATATGAATAAAGCATAGCCTTTACCATTGGAACGCAACAGGAGTTTAATATGGTATAACAACTTTATTAGACAGTTAGAAGGATGTGCAGCCCAAGTTGCCAGCTGCTGTCAAAGCAGGAGGCTTATAAGTGTGCGCTGTAGTTTTTTAAAGACAAAGCAGAGCGAAGATGCACGGAAAGGAGTTCTTAACTTCCATTCTCAATGACTTCTCTCAACATATTCTTCCATAGGGATTACCTGGCAGTCCTGGATCCAAAGGTGGACCAGGAGATAAGGTAGTGAGAGAACAAATGAAAATGTATCTGGCTATATATAAACACACATTAATAACTCATCTTATGTCCTAAGGGAGAGACTGGCCCTCGTGGTCAAGCAGGGATGCAGGGTGCACCTGGACCACAGGTGAGTTCTTGACTATATTGTACTTAACCCGCTGCTAATTGAGCTGTGAGCTGATATTTCCACTCCTGTCTTTTAACCAGGGAGAGCCCGGACTTCCCGGTGAGGCCGGAATGGAAGGAGTTCCTGGGCCAAAGGTAGCTATGACAATGTCGTTACGCCCAACAATGACTTGCGAGCACATTCAGTTACCTGTATGTGATTCCTGCAGGGCGATCGAGGACAACGGGGCGCAGTGGGACCGCAGGGAGTCGGGGGCAAGCCTGTAAGCTGTTGAGATTGTACGTGCACGTTAGCTATGAAAACGCATACGTGTTGTGATTCTTACAGAGCTGTGTTTCAACAGGGAGGTAAAGGAGAGCGAGGGCCTATGGGAGTCCCGGGTGCCCAGGGTCTCAGCGGAACCAAGGGAGACAAGGTGCTTATTGATGTTTTTTTTCTGTAGGTTTGTAGGCATGAGATACATAATTAAAACAGCAGTAACCTGCTGTAGTAATGAATTAAGTTGGGTAAAGGCAATGAAGCTGTGGAAACACCCAAAACACAAAACCACCCCGTGTTTGTTAAAGGTGTGTTGTGTAACTCACTTTACTTAACTTTACTTCCCTGCAGGGCTTCCAAGGAAAACCAGGTTCAAAGGGAGACGTTGTGAGTACCAGTCTGATTTTTCCCAAACTGTGTTGGCTGAATTCTGACGTCTTTCAGTCCAGATAGCAGATTCTTGTTAAAAATCTATAAATCTCATGTTCTCTGTGTCTTCTCCTTTCTGTCACTTTTAGGGCGACCCTGGTGTTGAGGGATTGGCTGGTGAGAAAGGTGAAAAGGTGAGAGATGTTACAGCAAACCGCCTCCCACTTTCTTTAAACCAAAGTCCTCCCTAAATCATAGCTACATGAGAATTGAAGAAACAAGTGTGAATATAATCTACTTCTTTTTATCAGGGTTTATCTGGTGAACCAGGACCAAAAGGACAGGTAAGGATCAGTCGTTTGATTTGCTGTAGGCATATATATCAAATATATTTCATCGTGATAATTTGTCCTACTGTAAATGGCTTTTTCTTGACAGCAAGGAATAAGAGGTGACCCTGGATACAATGGACCGACTGGAGATCCAGGTAAGCCAGGAGACCAGGGACCAGCAGGACTTCCTGGTCCCAGAGGACTGAATGGTGAACGTGGAGTCCCCGGGATGCCTGGTATTCAAGGCTCACCGGTGAGTGTGTTTTCATTTTGGTGAAATTCACAACAGATTGTGAAAGAATACTTGACATAGTTGTTGAGAAGCAAAGTGTGTTTGTTACCTCAGGGCCGTGATGCATCTGACCAGCATATCATCGAAGTGGTTCTGAAGATGTTGCAGGGTGAGGACCTCTCATTGTGAACACCTTTGACGTGTTGTGCAATCAGTCTGCCGCTATAAGGTTGATGTCTGTTGTTCTGGTTCCAGAGAGGCTGGCCGCAGTAGCCGTGAGTGCCAAAAGGGCTGTGCTCGGGGGTGCTGGTGTAATGGGACCTCCGGGGCCTCCAGGACCCCCGGGTGCTCCAGGGCCCCAAGGACCACACGGATTACCTGGTACCAGGGGGGTTCCCGGGATGATTGGAGCTCCTGGTCAGATAGGAAACAACGGACTGAAAGGTAAAAGATCAAATGATTGTGAATTAGTGTGTATACTATTGTCATTGTATTTATAAATGCAATAAAGTCTAGAGTGAATGAAAATGTTGTTGTGGAATATATATATATTTGGGCTTTGAACACATGCTCACTGTGTCATCACGACCATAAAAATACACGTCTCTACACTGACACCGACTGGAGACACACGTTACTCCTTATTCTAATGCTGTAATGGACAATATGATATGCAGTGATGTGTAGAATTGTACCCACAGCATCTAAGATACAGACACTAACCCCTAGGTAACAGACACAAGATGCACCCATGCCAAGGTGCAGGTGATCGGAACAACATTCTACATTCATAGGTCTACAAAATAGGTCTTGTGATGTAACTGTATAACACGCTTCCATCAGCCGAACTGGGAATTAAACCCAAGTTCTTTAATTTCCAAGTCTCCATCACTATCCCTGAGACAACTGGACAGATCATGTTCTTTTCATTAAACTCTCAGCTCCAACACTGTTCTCTTTATAACTACTCTTGCTTCTCAATGCATCAAACATCATGTCACAGTTAGAAATCCTGTAAAATTTCATTTCCTCTACCCTAGGAAAGCGAGGGGCTAAAGGACAAAGAGGAGATCCTGGAAAAGCCCACCCAGGACCACCAGGACCTCCCGGAATTCAAGGTACAGGGGCAACTTGCTCTTTCCTGAGCTCGCTTGGAATGCTGCGTGAATCATACAACCAATATAAAATTACACCCATTTGTCCTTAAACTCACAACTTTAGAGTATGTAAGTCATGGAAGACACAACTGAAGCCTATTACCTGCCTCATTCTGCAGGTCCTCCTGGTGTGGATGGTGTGGCTAAGGATGGTAGACCAGGAGAAAGAGGACCTCAAGGATCTGCCGGGGAAGCCGGGCGTCCGGGCAAGGCAGGTTCGACAGGTCTCCCGGGCTACTGTGAGGCAGCCACATGTCTGGCCGCATCGGCGTACACCTCACCCAGACTACAGGAAGCAGGAACCGTTAAAGGACCCGGTTTCTAGAGGATGTCTCTCTACATCTGCAGCTGGGAGAGACAGGTACACAGAGAAAACTCTTAGTCGGCAGAGGGCAAAGGGGTAGGGGGTGCAATAATATTGACTGGATGTATAATACCCCCCCTCCTCAAAAGAACAGTATTCAACTTTCATTTTTGGGTATGCTCTTAACCCATTACTTACCGACACAGCTCCTCACACCTCATATGCACCATCTCCGTAGTGTTCCTGTCTAAATGTTCGGGATCACTTCGACCCATGTGAGGAAACCTCTCTACGGTTGACAGATGCTGAAATCAGAAGGATGTTCGTGTTTCACTCATGTATTGCAGTGTCATGTGGGTTCCAGTCCTTCAAAGTGTGCAGAATAAATGATGCAGGCTAATTCACTGCTGTATTGTCAAATGTGCCCTGTCCAATCTGTCTCTGATTTACCTCCTGTACATCCCGCCCCCCTCTTCTTTTCTTTTTTCTACCCTACCCTCATCTTAGAAGCTAATGACCACCTTCATCTTTTCCTCCTGTTGCCTGGCAACAGCATATCCTGATGGGCACTCCCATGTCCAACAATGCAGTGCTGTAAATCTTTGTAAATGTCTGATGATTACTATGTAAAGGAAAAGAAAAACAGTTTCCAAATGCACAGACAAAAATCCCATGTCAATGCATTTGGACAGTAGTACAGAGTTCCAAATGTCCCTCCTACACCACTGTCAACTTTCCAAAAGGCCAAAACTATTTATTGTTTCTTATATAGTCACTTCTGGAAGGGGGTATCCCCGTGCCTTTTTCAGGTAAACCCAAACAAATAAAAAGAAACCTTTTGTAATCCAATGTTCCCTTGTTTTCTTTCCAATGCTCCCTTGTTTCATGTGGGAAATGACAGCGCATGTCTGTGCTCAAACTCACCTTCTTCATGTTTCATTTCTCCATCACTCATGTGTGGGCGCAAATAGTTTTGAAATATGGCAGCGAACAACTAGAGTTACACACTGGCAAATATGACAAAGAAAATGAACAAAACAAACACAAGTAATTTTGCTTTCAAAACAGGTTTCTCTTTCTCAGATATTTCAATAAACATACATAAAGACATGTGGGAATGTTTGCCCATGATGCTGATGGGTGACTTTGTGAATAAGCATACCGGCCCAAAGACAGAAATGAGGGCTGTCAATTCACACTTCACATTTGATAGCAGTTAATCCATGACTTAACGCAGACCGAGAAGTCCCACAATGAACATGAAATGAGGCAAAGTGATAACAGCAACAAACCTCATTGGCCATTCAGGCAATCGCAGTAACAAAATGGGGAGGATGACACAGAAAAGAACTCAAAAGGAGACACTGAAGTGACAGCTGGACAAAAGCCTTACTGTGCTAAGTGTATCCTGACATCTTGTCAGCCACAGGACACTGCCTGACAGAAATGTTACAAAACATACATGTAATCAGTCCCTAAAATTCCCATCACTTTTTTCAACAGTGTATCTAACACTACAATGACCGTATTTCAACCAAATCACGAAACTTCCTTCCCAACATTCATCTGCTGTCACCTATTGCAACACTGTTATCAAACCAATTACATACACTTGGAAAATTTTCCACAATGTAACTGATTCAGGAACACTGTGCTAAGGTGTCACAAAAACGAAGAAGTCCCTCCCAGAGGCCTAGTGTCTCAAAGGTTGGATCTGTGCTACAGTAAACACGCCATTACATTGTGTAATAATTACTCACATGAGGTGATAAGCATTGGAAGTCTAACCAAGCTTCTAGCTCAAACTTAAGAGCACAAAAGACATTTACCATCTTCCACTTCAACTTCTCCTTCTCAGAGTATAACTTTCATGCTCTTGTGGTTGTGCACAGGCCAGGCATGGGCAAACATTTTGACCTGCAGGCCACAAGCGATCCTAAAATTAGACAGGGGATACAGGTTAGGAGCGTCTACCATAAAGGGCTATTGCTAAAATGTTTGTAGCCTTTGTCATCCATAGAGAAAGGCGAGCCGTCACAGGGAAAAGTTGGAAAGTCTAATCACAATACATATCGATGGCATAATTTGGAGGGTGACAGGGCCGGCACATAAAGCCTAACGGACCACATCTGGCCCTTGGTCCTCAGTTTGCCCATGTCTGGCATAAGGTTTTCTATTACAGTACTTGTGGTAAAAGGATGTCCCTTTTAGTGTGTTTTAATAATAAGTGACTGGGAACTGGGGAAGGTTCCAAAAACAACAAGTCAGATGAAATGCCTCTCTCATTAATGGGAATTAAACAACATCACATGTGACCCACATTTTCTGGACGTTTTGATGCTTTTCTATCTGGTGGGCAGCTGGGTTTAATTGTATAAATACCTTGCAGTTACCTTTTTCTCACGGCAGAATAGATGTTTCTTTACTACAACAAATTGGTATTAAAGTCTTGAAGGAAATTTAACATAAGAAAAGGATCAAAGCCACTCTCTATATATAAATATAAATATATACAAAACATTCAGAAGGGTATGAATGCCACTTTGTGACTAAAGTACATTTTAGGCACATTCTCCCACAAGTCCAAATCAACTTTACATCAGATCCAGGGCCCTAACATATGCATTGAAACGAAAACAATGTTTTACAGAGGGGATGTGATACAAGGGAAAAAACAAAGTACTACCTTTGTTTTTTGTATTCCTACACACTTGGAGGAAAAGGGCCAGAGATGAGGGATGGAGGTGAAAGGGGTTGTATATTAAAGGCCAGAAACAAGATATAAACTGCGACTCCTGTCACCTCCCCAGAGTCATAGGAAACATACAGAAAGAAGTCAAAAACTAAACAGAAACAAAGCGGTAATACAATACAGAATGGGCATTAACGGATAAAAAAAAATTGAAATATGACGCTGTACAACTGTGCCGCTGTCACTCAGTTATCCCGTTGCCGTGGGGCCTCTCAAAAATGTCAAAAAATAATAGAAGATATACACCTTTTTTTATCAAATTCACTCACTTTGGCTTTTTGGACTTCTACTTGTTTTTTTAAGTCCCTTTTGGTTTAGTCCCTACTTTTAATAATTGTCACGTTAGTCCTCTACCACGGGCCCTTGATGGGGGGTCCCTTGGGGCCGTAATCTTCCTGACGGCTCATGCAGTCTGATGGATTACACCGGCCGTCGTTGCCCTTTGAACCTTGTGGACCGGGAGGACCTGGAATACCGGGGACACCCTGCTGGCCGACAGAGCCGGGAGGTCCCATCTTTCCGTAACCTGGTGGACCAGGGACACCTGGCAGGAAAATACTGTGCATTAGGAGGTATCAGGTGTACTCTTGTATGGGGTGCACTTAAGGTTGGGTTAACGGGATGAGGCAAAGGGCCTGCAGCTCCGGGAATCACCAACATGTCTGGAAGTAGTCTACTAGTACTAGTAGTAGTATACAGATTTTACTCTTTTTCAAACCACCCATAATGTCTACCTGCCCTGTCTTTTAACAAAAGATTTTATAGGTTTTTAACATCCATAAAAATATGGACGTACACTGGATGTACTGCATAGTAACAACATTAACTTGGAACTTTAAGAGGCAACAGTGCAAAGACACATTTGTTGCAAGCTTTATTATACCCTGAGATTTTGACTTGAATACATATCCTGACTGACATTACACCTAAATCTCAAGATAACCACCAAAACATTTGCATCCACTTCGGAGATATTAAGCTCGAACATTATTGAACACTAATAATAATCTTAAGAACACCAGTACTATAAAATAAACAATAATCAGAGAAGGGTCAAGCATTTAATTCTCTCTGTAACTGATGGGTGTCTGCACGTGACCAGGATGTACAGCAGCTCTGTATTCAGAAGGATTCAAGTGATAGAAATGATTGAAGCAGGGAACAGGGAAACTTTGTAAATTCTACTTCTATTTGATGGCAGCTTCTTCAACCACAATATGAAATAAACATGTCCATGTAAATTACGATTTGCCAATTAAGCAAATGTCTATGGAACCTTTGAAAGCAGCATTTGAAGGCTTGAGTTGTTTATTTGATCACAATTAGTATGTTTTAATAGATATAAGAGATGCAGAATGTCACACACTAATCAATTCCAATCTCTGAGAAACATTTCTCCCGAAAACATTGACAAAGCCTATGTCCCTAACAAACAATTGGTGGTTTTAGTCACGAAAGCCATCAAAAAAAACTCGCTATATCAACAACACTATGGTTTATGGTAGTAAAACACTGGTTTCACTACCATAAACCATTAGATGAAAGAAATGGTCTGACGACTACTTATTCATTACCATTATTAGCTGTTTCTACTGAGATGTAGTTAGCCCTGCACATTGCTGCAGCCATGTTTATACGTCTAAACTTGATCGTAACAAGGCATCCTTGCATTTATTTATCTCAGACAATGTTGATACATGAAGCCCCTGTTTTCTTTTTTCTGCTCTCCATAGTCGACTGCCACCTGGTAAATACTGTTCCATTGTTCTGTCACATGTGTTAACAGCTGAGAACTTTATCTCCAAATTCCACTCACTACTGTCTGCTACCTCATCATGCTGTTGTGATGTATGGCAGCCGTAAAGCTCAGACATGGAGTCACAATGCAGAACAGTGGATCAGAGTAGGTGATTTACCTGGTGCTCCTGGAGGTCCGACGTCTCCCATCTCTCCCACGCCTTTCTCTCCTTTTTCCCCACGAGGTCCTTGTGGTCCTGCACACAGGCAACCAAATCATTTAGACTAGGTCGACAAAGACACTCCGTCATTGTTACAGATGTGCTGCGTCTAACAGTCTCACCTGGGACACCTGGGGCACCCGATCGACCCTGTCTGCCCATATGTCCCGGCATGCCGGGTGAACCCGGAGCCCCGGGGTTACCGGGAGCCCCGTCTTTCCCAGGTGGTCCTGGCCGACCTGGAGACGCGACCATTTCTACAGGCATCTGCATGCGGGACAGGTAGTAAGCCATTCTCTCTGGGGGAAAGGAAACATGCTGTGAGAAACAGTGCTCTTCTCTGCAGTGGCAGCTGTGCTGTCCCCGAGGAGATATAAAAAAACAATTTCAGTAAGGAGACACAAATGTGCCATGTGTGGAGTAGCCAGGATAAAGATTCACACACAAAAAGACAGAGATCACATCTTTACCGTCAAAGATCTTTATGACGTGCTGCCGGATGAAGTTCTTGATGTCATCGTAATTGACCACAGCCTGTCAATGGAGAAAGAGAAAGGACATGACGAAGACAAACATCAATATTTGCGAATATAAGTAGTTACGGCAACAGAAACTGTACATTACATCGTTTCCTGGAGAACCTGGAGACCCAGGGGGCCCAGGAGAGCCAGCTGAACCTGGGCTTCCCCTCTCTCCTCTGGGTCCTGCTGGTCCAATCATTGGTTGTGCATCCTTAGAGTGATACGCTCCTCCGCCAGGAGGTCCTGGTCGCCCTCTTTCGCCTGCAGGACCCCTCTGGCCTGGGGCCCCTGGTTCACCCTGCAGTCCAATTTATGAAGACCTTTGGTTAATCACTGTCAATGACTAAGAATCACAGAAATTTTTTTTTTGCACATCCTGATCTGTGTATGTAACAATTCCCTTTTTATCAGAGACTACAACCTTTGAGCTGCAGCATGTTAGTATACAGCAAACACCATCATGTTTACCTTGAAAATCCCACATTGTTACTGGAAAACGTTGTCTTATGTTGTCACATGCCTATGTTCTACCTCAAACATCGGCAAATGTTTTGACTCATGGACCACAAGTGGTTAACATAAGACATGGGTTGTGCTTCCAGAACCTTAACCTTCAAATGCCAGATAACATCTCCTCAAATAACATAAAACTCATAATTGTACAAAAAAAGAAACAGCAAAAAACTAGAATTTCTAACTAAACTAGAAGATTTTTTATTTTTTACTGGGACACAGGGGCAACAATCTCCACAAATATTACCCAAATCACACTGTACCTTCCTGTTGGGGGTAAGCCCACTGGAAGCCAACTGCCCTAACCTGGAGTTTCACACCAATGACAGAGACATTGCCTTTTTAGCCAAAGTAATAATAATAATAATAATAGTAATTATTATCATTATTATTATTATGATAAAAAATAGTAGTTAGTAGTAATAATAATAAGAAAATACATTTTTGTTCCATTTAAGTAGTGAAGAAAAGTGGACATGTACAAATTGTTAATTCCATCATTTACATCATTTCTAACGTCAACTGGAATTTAAAACAATATCACACCCAAAATTGCACAGCCAAGACTCATAGTAGGCCATCGCATTAATGCAACAAAAAAAAAAAACTGTTTTGGTCAGCGGCCCGACAGGAGAAAAAGAAGCTCCAGAAATGCCTCTGGCTACATCTTCATCATTATCACGCCAACGGACAAAGATTTCTGGTGGTGTAAATAATGTGCTCAAAATATGGCGGCACTACATTAGCGACAGTGATTTATAGAGAAGAATGAAGCCCATAATGGACGTGCGGTGTTAACACGTCACTAACAGACAGGCAGCTCTTGAAATAGAGAGGACGGGGAAGAATAGAGGAGTCTGTTCTTGTCCTTCTCCTCTGTTCTTTTCTGCCGTGCAGCTAAAACCCTGACAATGCCGCCCTGTCACTGTGACAAATGGCCTCATCTAGCATTTCTTCTCATGCTTAATAGTATTATCCCACAGGCAGGAGAATAACTTTATCACTGTATCCACCTACGGTACAGTGTGAGCCCCTTGTCATGGCCCAGATCCGACTGCTTGTGCAGCCGCCGTGGATTCGCGCGCACGCAGCCATCTTCTACTTTGGGAGAAGGGTAAGTGAGGTAAGGGGAGGAGGAGCAGGGTGGTGGCGGGAGGGGTCAGAGGGTGGCTGAACTGATGACTGTGTTAAGTGCGAGTGCTGAGCTGGCAGAAAGGAGGGAGCAGGCTTGATCAGTCAGCAAGTGTAGCGACCTCCCTGAGCTAAAAGTGGGAGAAAAGCACGAGCCACTGTCCTGAATTCAGATGGTCTGTAGGGGTAATAGATGTTCACGGCCTGCATTGTCCATGCGTATGTGCACTCTTTGTAATGAGCTCTTACCTTTTGACCTGGCTGTCCGTTTTCTCCAGGTGGTCCTGCTGCTCCCTGTGGTGGAAAAAAAGGCAAACAATATGGGTCAATATGCACCCAGGACACTATAATCAGACTAATCTTCACATCGAGCTTTACTCACATCTTTACCAGGAGCACCGTCATTGCCTGGCTCTCCCTGAAGTTGAAAGAGATGACAAAAGTGAAAGGAGGAAAGTAAGAACCCCAGTGCCGTAAATTTGGCAAATCTGCCCCTTGGTTTGAGGCCCATACACTACTCCAAATGCACTCACCAAAAGTCCGGGGTGGCCAGGAGGTCCTGGGGATCCTTGCATGCCTGGGAGACCCCTATCTCCATCTTTTCCTTTGTCTCCTGGTAAACCCTGGGAAAGATGACAAAGGTGCTAAAGCCAAGTCTTTTTTGCAAAGTTAGAGATTGGGCAGTTTTCTCTTGAGATTAGATATGTGCATCATATAAAATGTCTTGACATCTGTGAGGTCTGTCTGTCTCACTCTGTCTGTGTCACCTGGTGGCCATAGTTTATATACCTCACTCAGTCCTCGTGGGATCATGGTTTGTTTGTTTGTTTGTTCGGGTATTGTTTGAAGATGTTTGGTATTGTTGAGAATTACATGTTCAGCTGTCAGGTTTGGTTTGGGCTAGAGTAGCCAAACCATTGATGAAGTTTAGAGTTCATGTATCAAGTTTAGGGTATGTGAAGAGAGTCAGTTGGAGTTAATGTTAAGTTTGTGGTTTTGAAGCCTAAATGCATGTCTAGGATTTGCCAGAACCCTAGCAGTAAAAGATAAAACCTACTGAGAATCTATAAACTTCAGCAATGAGAAAGGGATCACTGTTTTTACAACTGGTGGATACCAGTGGATAAAACTGTCACAAAGGTGTGGGCACTTTTAGATTGCTGCTGGTGGCAGGGGAGATTTCATTGATAGTTTCATGAACTCACAGATGGACTGCTTTATTTTTGAAAGACCTTGTACCCATGGTCATCATCATGCTCGATTCCATCATGGCAATGATTTAAACCACACCTAAAGAAGCTGTTCCATTTCTGAAGAAGAATGGGGTGCATGTGCTTAGATGGCCAAGTTTGTCTCCTGATCTGAACTCACTGAACCCAAAGTAGGATTTTGAGGTGACAAGTAGAACACCATTCACCATCCATCATCAAAGCAGTAGAAGGAGTTGTATTTAAAGAGTGGAAAAAGAGAACGAGAAAAGATGTTCCTTTTTGACATTGCCTATGGTAGCCTATAGGTTCGGCCGTAGACCCCTTTGTACATTTTTTCTCTTGCTGTCCCCTCTTTTTTTCCTTTATTCCCTATTTTCTGACTTATCTCCTTTATCTCCTGAGGACTAATTCATTCGGCCGGGGACCTTGTGTCCCGGGGGAGTCTCTGTTCTTCCCCCCGAACACTATGGCTGTGGATTGGACTCGAGACATAGCCTCCACATTCTGGCCCAGCTTCTCTAGGACCCTATGGTCTGCTTTCTCGACCTGCACTTTTAGGGAAGCCGTTGTGTGGATAGCCTTAATTGATAAATTAAATGAGTTTTTCTCCTTAGTGTCTGCCTGTCCGTCCTGGGTGAGGATCCCCTCCACTGTCGATCACCCTGAGGTTTCTTCCTTATTTTTCCCCTGTCTGGGTTTTTGGGAGTTGTTCCTCAGCCGGTGTGAGGGTCTATTAGGGCAGGGGGCATTTTCCTGTTTTGTTAACTGTATCTTGTTTATTTTATATAATTGTTTGTACTGTGCCTTGGGGCAATGGTTGTTGCGATTTGGCACTTTAAACAAATAAAGTTGAAGTTGAGATTACTGTTGCGGTACATCGCCAACTTGCAAATGGCTGACCTTCATTCCTCTGCTCACTAGTGCAAATCTCTATCTCTCCAGGTCAAAAATATGCCCCTCAATTTATTGACATAACCAAGTCCAGAAATTCCCTTATCCATTATCGTTCCTCTTACGATGGCCACTTAAAAAAAATCAAGTCAAGTTCTATTATGAAGCGTTCCTCTCACCATGCCTGATGGACCAGGGGGCCCTGGAGGTCCGGCTGGGCCAGTAGATCCCTGGTGCATAAAAGGAAACACACGTGACGGTTACACACAGCTGCATTAACTAAAGCGGATACAAATTGAAATTAAAGGGCGGTGAACTTGCAGCGTGGCCAGGAGGTCCAGGTCTCCCTATGGTTCCTGGTGTACCGGGGTCACCCTGGAGAGGTCACATATGGACATGCAGCTTTGATTGATAATTTGTTTTCTTAAGAAGAGGCCATCAAACAACATAATACTCACATCGTGTCCTTGTCTGCCCGGGGGCCCAGGTGGACCAGAGGGTCCAGGTTCTCCCTGAAAGAGCAAAACTTTTGTTTTGAACTTTCTTGTTTCATTATGAACAGCTAATGAAGAAAACAGCACTATGCGGTGGAGCCGTCTCCCTGATGGATGAAGAGTGTTGACGACTAACCTTCTGCCCGGGAAAGCCGACATGACCAGTTTTTCCCTTGAATCCCTGAGGAGACACATCAAAGAGTGAGAGATTGGTACCATATCAAAATTCAAAGTTGAGGCAGACAGAGGTGGGAAAAAAAACTGGTTGATGTTTCTTTGAAATACTGAACACCTCCTCTCGGGTACAACACATACTCAGAGACAGAGACTGACGAGAGAAACGGGGAAAAACGGAGGGCAGTGAGCTGAAGCACCTCTGTATATGTGTTTTGTTTTTGTTGGTCAATAACGCCATCTGTGTTACGTCTATGTACGGAAACACGCAGATATCTCCTTGAGCGGCGGAGGGACCAGAGGCTCGGTTCTTTTGGGCGGAATCGCTGACATCTTTGACATTAACAAGCTCAGTAATGATCACACATGCGGAATAGCTAATGTGTTGTGTCCATATGGCTGAGGGAAATATCACAGGCCACGGTCCGGAGATCAGGATAATCACAGACACACATCAAGAGCAAAGGCAATTAAGTCATGTCTGTGAATCCATCTCTGCCCACAGAGATTTAAAGTTGCTTCTCCTTCACTATTGTGCCGCAACAGCTTGTTTACAGCAAACCAAACAGAGTTGTGACACTGTCTCCCTGGAGCCAGGTTTCAATTAAGGTCATGTGACTGAAGCGTAATGTACAGAATGTCTTATTATATTCAGACGGTGATCGCAAAAAATAATTAGACTAGCGTTGTTTTCTTCAACTTCTTGTTTATTTAAGGCCTGGTACCACTGAAGGCATATTACCTGAAGAATACAATGAACAGGAAATCATGGACTTCCTTAACGCACTATTTTTGGCAGTAGAATGCCATAGATATGAATGTAAAAAGTGAAGTGATCAAGAAAAACATGAAAAATGTTATCTTTTTTGTCAAAATAAAGGAAACTTTAGTGGTTCCAATGGTTAAAATGAACAAGAAACTGAAGAAAAAACAAAAAAAAACACAGTGACCTTATCTTTTTTCTACAACTGTATTTTACAGTATTTTGAGCCCCTGTCAACAACCATTGTCCTTGTGCATGTTCGCACTGATACTCACTGGGATTCCTCTGGGTCCAGCAGGACCTGGAGGGCCTAGTTCTCCCTGAAAACAACAAAATAAAACATCCAGTGTCAAAGGTTGGTTATTATACGAACATACTTACACACTCTCTGCAGCTCTGGTGCGTTTGGATGTTCTTATCGTGGGTGTGTGTGTGTGTGTGTGTGTGTGTGTGTGTGTGTGTGTGTGTGTGTGTGTGTGTGTGTGGTCATGCCACTGAAAACAACTTACTCTCAATCCTGGTTTACCGTCCTTCCCATCTACTCCTTCGATGCCGGGGGGGCCCTTTCATATTAAGAGCAAAAAACAAGAACTCTGAGCTGAGCCTCCACTACAAATATCTATATACACGAGTGAGAGTTCACCCATACGGCAAAGAAGGCCAAACTAACGGAATGCAATAATTTATAAAATTTACCATCAGCCCAGGAGGTCCTGGACGACCTGCGGGTCCAGTTGCACCCTGAGACCCTTGCAAACCATCGTTGCCCTGTCAACGCAGATATGATTTAAAAAAGGATGTACATTATCAAATCTTTTTTTTTTTTTTATGTAGATTTATTTAACTCACCTTTTCGCCTTTTCCTCCAGGGAGCCCCTCCCTTCCAGATTTGCCAGCAGGGCCCGGTGGACCCTAGAAATAAAGGCGATTTTAGACAATGTGACTATTTAAATGATGAATAGTCAACATAAAGGTTTGTGGATCTACATACTGGTGGCCCTGGGAAGCCTGGGGTTCCTTGGAATCCCTAGAAAAAAAGGAGTGACATAACCAAAGCCCATTTTTTTGCTTTGTTTCTGTGAACATGATGAGTTCTCCATACCGGTTCTCCTTTGCCACCAGGAGGTCCCGCTGGCCCTGTGTCTCCTTTAATGCCCTGTAAACACAGAAGACAAAAATGTTCAAGTTATTATTAAACTCTGCGATGATAAATGAAGGGAGTCCGAGCATTGCCCAGGAGAATTTTTCATGATGCACTGACCGGGGAGCCAGCCTGTCCTTGATACCCAGGGTTACCAGGAAGACCCTGCAGAGAGGAAGGGAGTGTTGGCCAGCGGCGTTTACAGCACAGGCTGCAGATTCATAATGCATTACATAATAAAGTGGATACAGCAGGGGCTTACTGATTCTCCTTTCTGACCACTGCTTCCAGGGCTGCCACGTTCACCTTTAAGCCCCTGTCGAACAGAAAAAAAAAGATGTCCTCTGAAATCGTTTGCTTCCTCCGTTACAGCTGAAAGTTTGTTGTCAATCTCGTCCTTGTAATGAGGCTTCAAATTTTACTTACCGGTAACCCTGGCGGTCCCATGGACCCTGGGTATCCCGGCGTCCCTGTGGGGCCCTGAGGTAAAGATCACTCGATCAATCGAACAAAGAACACAATTATTTTTTTACATGATTCAATTTCAAGGGAAATTGATTGGTGGATTGTTAGTTACCTGCTCGCCCTTCAATCCCGAAAGACCGGGTGACCCTCGCTCACCCTGCTGACCCTGAAGAGAGGGGAGGGGGGGTGATTAGAGCAATGAAGGACAGAATATGAAATGTATGTTGGCAATAAATGTCCCCCCTGGCAGAAATAAATCAAGGACAAGGCAAGTCAGAATCAAAGAGAGAAAGCGGCTAACTGCCTGGATTGTGTTCCTCGGGGAATCTCCTCATTTCATTTTTGTCTCTTTGCTCTACACCTCTGTGAGGCCTCAGGGTGGTAATTTAGCTCTGTTATATCCACTGGCCACGTACTGGGTTTCTTTGAATTTTCTTCTAAAGTAAAAGAAAATCTCGATTGTATCCGTTGAATATTTTTAGATCTATTCACCACGCAAACATGCACTTGACTATAGCACTGAGAACGTTTAAAGATTAATGATAAACTCTAATGTGTGGATGCAATCTGTCGCCAGGCAACAGTGGTTGCCAGCGAAAGAAAAATGAGTGGCAGATGAAAAGACGGAAGAAAAGTTTAAACGTATGCAGTGATACAAACATGTCAGGAGAAATTAAAAACAGGCTAGTGATGACCCTTTATTAACGTCAGCAAATGGAGGAAGTTGCTAAACACTGCTGCAAATATACAACAGGGGTAATTTAATAGACAGGAATGGACAAATGATCATCCTGACGATGGACGCATGATGATAGGAATTTAACGATTCAATGGCATTTAAATTTATTACAATACATATCAATAGATTACCTATTGATTCTCTTTCAGTTGGTCTCAGTTAAAAAGGTTGGGTAAACCACATACAGAAAACAGTACATAAATTGGACGTGATCCAACAAACTCCTTTTTTTTAAGAAAAACACACAAACAGACAAGAAAATAAATTTCACTTTGTGACACATTTGTTGTCAGTCTCTTGTGTAAAAACTGTCATTTAAAAGTTAAACCCATCAAGGCATTAAATTCATACCTTATTTTTTCCTGACAATTACTGATTAATACTGATCCTGAGAGACACTTGGCTGAGATGTGAGGTGAACTTACGGATAATCCGGATGGACCAGGAGGTCCGGGAAATCCAGGAGGTCCCTGTGCACAAAAAAAAAGGGTAAACCAACATTTCACTGCACTAGACCAAATTAAAACTATATAATGCTCTACACATCAAACATCTATCTTTTCTTATCTAAAACAACACTCTGTAAGATATTTTGCTGCGGCCAGTAGGGGGCTCTGTGGATCTTCAGGAAAATAAAAACAAGTCACTGCAACTTCTGGGTAGGCAAAATGCCAATGGTAGTTAAAACTCTAGTAGAATCTTTTGCATCACAGCAATTAAAAAAAAGGTTCATGTAAATGTAAATTCTCCAGAGTGGTAAGTCGTGAAGGGATGTCAAAGCAACCTGTTAGTTCTTGTAAAGTCAGCAACAGTGTGTGTTATTAGAGCCACTTCAGTGCTCAGCTCTGTGTGACTCTATTACCTCAGATGCATCTTTAATTAGTCCTGGTCAAGTTATATGGTTCAAACATGTAATGCTTTATCTTTATAGTAAAATATATCCTTACAAGGTTCCCGGGCATTCCAGCCTGGCCTCTATCTCCTGGTATTCCCTGTAGTGAAGAGAAGGACATACATTATCCCAAGGTCTGCATACTTTTTGCCACAATGTACATACCATGTGCAGATGAAAAAGCATAAATACAAAGAAGAAACATATGCAAACTCATCACCCATCACTCATTTGATCACTCATCACTTTCCCTAGCAAAAATTTATTTGCAACAAAAATAGAAAACAAAATAAATGTGTTTTTAACAAGAGCACATTTGGCAGTAGTTCCGTCCCATGACCTGTAAACAAATATATTTCCTGATCCGAATATCTTTGATGGTCCAAATGTAACACTTTCTGCACTGAAATAAATATATAATTTCGCAGATGATACTTTTATATGTTGTAATCAGGCTCCCTGTAACAAAACAACCTGCTGGTGAGTCCAATTTTTTTTTACTTGCATTATATTTCTTGGGATAAGATATTTAGGTACTCAGGATAAGGCATTAAAAAAATCTGCTGTTGTGGAACCTAATTTGTTTTAGCTCTAATAGCTTTTGGAATTTTGGAAATTCTTATCTTTTCAACCCCATTTTTATGTCGTGGGATCACTGGATTGTTGGACCTGTATGTCACAGCTCATTTGGATATTTTTGATGGTATTTTGATTTTGAAAAATGATCACGTTAGTCACCTCCTCTCTACCAGACAATAGGAGGAACAAAAATACATCCTATTTAACTTTACTTACACCCAACATATCATTAATTTATATTTTTATCTTCTGTCTCTCCATTATGGACCCTGAAAACACTGAATTGCTTAAAATACATTTCTGATTCAACATGCAGCAGGTTGCGGATGATTTATTTGACCTATCGTCGTGTTCGGGTTGATGTTACTCTATTTGTAAATGATTTTTTCCCTTGTTTTGTGTCCTTACAGAGATGCATGGGGGCACAAACTTACTTGCTCTCCCTTCATTCCTGGTCTCCCAGGTACTCCAGGTATTCCTGGTGCGCCGGAGCAAGAGTGTTCACACTGTGAAGAAAAAGATCAGGACCATCATGGCCAACAAAATAGAACAAAAAAAAAAATGTTCAGAGTTTATCTGCGTAAAGTACAAGCTGACCATGGGTTGAGTCGCCTGCGTCTTCTGCAGTCTCTCCAAACACTGCAGACAGAAAATGAGGGTTATTTCGTTATGCTTCGCCTCAGGCTCCCGCACCATCACAATGGAATGACTTCTCACGTGAAAGCCATGCATATTTGAATTAAATGCGAAACGAGAGATTGTCGTTGTGCTTTCATCAAAGCGCAACAACAAACACGGGTGCCGCACATGGAGCAGCAGTACATATGATTCTGACTGTCAATATGTCAATCATATTTTGGAAGCTGATCCCAATTCAATTCCGCTGAGGCCGAAGTCCCTCACACTCTCACCCGATCACAGCTGTCCATGGCGGTCACACCAGGCTTGCCCTGATCTCCTTTTTCACCTTTGGCACCAGCCAGGCCTGGTACGCCTGGTGACCCGGGGGAACAGCCCCCCTCACAATTTTCCTGCATTTCAGAAACAAAGGAGAAACCCACAGACACGCACACAAAAGCACATCGATCAGCCACACAAACAAAAGTATCTGCGTATAACGTCAACGATCAGTGTATGTTTGTAAATACAAATGATCGCAGAAAGAAGCTGTCACCCCCGTCCACAGCAAAGGCCAAATGATAGATCCCCAGTATGAACATAGCAAAAATGTGGGTGAACTTACCTCATCTAAACTGGAGTCTTGTGGTAACTGGTTTGGTCCAACAATATTCTGCAGAAATTTTTAAAGAAATTCAGAAAATTTAAAAACTGTTACACCCCAGGTTGTTACTTGTAACTAAGCTATACTGAACTACACTATAAATTGTCAAGATCTGTGCTGACTCTAAATGCTGGAACTTACTGACATTCCCTCAGTGCTAATACGCTCTAAAAGAAAAACAGAATATCAGATAAATGCAAGAAAGGAGAAACCTTCAGTTCTCATTTTCTCTAACGACTCAAGCCGTGTAATTAAATTGTGCAAAGGCCTCCAGTCTGCGTTAGAGAAGTTTAGAATTCATGAAGTGTTACGTTGTCACACTGAGGGAGCCAAACAGACGCATTTAACTGAATCTGTCAACTCGTACAGCACCAAAACAAACACGGACACCGGTGGCCACAGTAGAGCTACGCCGTCTGTTGACATTGCACTCTCAAACAAACTCACTAACTTCACACGCCCAATAACTTTGCGAAAGAGTGTCCATTTGTTATGAAAACAGCGGGACCCGGTATCCACTCACAACGTCTGTCAATAGCACCTGGCCCGGATTCAGACTCATTATAAATCTATTTGACACTGTTCAAGCTGAAGCCATTATCTGGAATGGAGCTGTTTGATGCTGCCCGGTATTGTTTGGTACACAGGATATAGGATGGGCTGCTGCATTAATACACTGCCTCAGAGGGAGTTTGTGCATAATTATGGCACCATTAACTGGTGCAGATGGCCACGTAGTGCATAAAACTTTTTTTTTTGGAGCAACATAATCATATGTCAACCAAGTTTAGTGAGGCTGTGTTGCTCCTTCTGGGGTACACGTGTCACAGCAGCATATTACTACAATAAGAGTATACTCTTTTTCAGGGGTGTCCACACTTTTTTGTCTTGTGAGCTACTTTTCAAATGCCCAGGCTGAAGTGATCTACCTTGATTGAAAACTGAATATATTTATTAATATAAACTGGATATCTTACTCTCTACATGAACATATGTTACACTGTCTGACTCAATACCTTCACGATTCTCACTTTAGCCCAGTGATTAGTATTTTGATATAGAATGACATCTCTAGTTTTTTTTTTCATATATATTTTTTAATGTCATTGCTCAGGATCTACCAGCATTTCTTTGGAGATCTGCTAGTAGATCCCGATCTACCTATAGGCCACCCCTGCTCTGTTTGCATGGTTTTGTGAACCCCTTCATGTTATAATAGTCTGACAGCAACCGCACTGTAGATATAGCATTCTATACCTCAAAAGGAACTAAAGTATTATTTAATTCTGCTAAGTTACAGGATGGATGAACACGAGTAGAACTGCTCGTGTTCCATTGTTAAGGAATGAAATGTCTTTCAACTCCAAGAAGTCTCACAACTATACTATTTGGATGGATAAATAGATAGATAGGCAGAAAAGTAGGAAGGTAAAGAGAAAGTCTACTTAGTGTCACAAATAATACCTTAGGCCCTTACAACACATTGTTTTGAATTGAAATGCGTGTGTTTGTTTTTTTGTTTAAAGCCTGATAACCCTGTATCAGTGGGATCACAATGATACCTAGTTTTTGTTGTAACACACACAAAAAACAAGAAAGTATTCATTCTGTGGGTCTGACATGTAAATACATGTCAGACACATACCTAATGACATACACGTAACATATTTGATTGTCTTTTTTTCCAACCCCTTGTTCAGTGGAGAACAATATTCACAACGTGTATTTTTCATAGAACATAGTTTTAGGAGGAAAATTATATCGCACTCTCTCTGACACAGTACCTGAATAATTAATTATTTTAAATGAATAATTTCTAACCTCATGTTCTCAAACTTAAAAATGTGCACATGAGGAACAGAACCTCCTTGTATGTATGTATGTATATATATATATATATAGTTTAGTATATATATATACATACACACACATATATATACATATATATACATATATACATATACATATATACACATATATATATATACAGTATATGTATACATAGATAGATAGGTATATATATATATAGTATATGTATATAGTATATGTATATATATATATATATATATATTTAGTATATTAGGGGTGTGACAAT
>JAFBJS010004036.1:0-127554 GCA_016785265.1 Paraplagusia blochii | reverse complement strand
AGAGTAGAAAAATATATGTTTGTACATATATACACATACATACATACATACATACACACACATATATATATACACATATATACATATATACATATATACATATACATATATACACATATATATACAGTATATGTATACATAGATAGATAGATCTTTTTAAGGCATGATAGTTTTACTCCTGATATTAATTTACACTTCTGCATTATTTACATACGAGGCCCACAATGTAGAAGATTAACGCAGCCTTTCCTTCATTTCTCCAATTTGTGGCTAATTTACTTACGCTGAATCCAGGCAAACAGGGTTTCCCTGGTATCCCATCATTTCCGGGGATACCCTGAAAGAAGGAACTCAGGTTGAACTCTTGTGTTGCCAATCAAGATTGAGCCACTCCCATGTCCACCGACACACAGACAACTGTCAGAGGTCAACTGTCAGGGCCCTGATTGTCCAGTCATCCTGAGCCAGTTCCCAGATTAAGCTCTAGCGCTGGTCTATTCATAGGAACCCGCAAAGCTTGTGTTTGTTAACAAATGCCACTCGTCAAAGACATGACATCTTGCCTTCGTTTCATGTCCAGCCAGGTAGCACAGTTGCCCTTTATTTGAAGGTCAGCATTGATCTCAAATATCAGATTTTTTTTAAACTGTAAATATACCAGACCTCCAAATAAATGTTCATGTTTTGACAAAGAGCCCAGAGGATTTTCAGCTTAAAGCACCATATCATTTATATTTTTCAATTCACTTTTGTTTATTTACCTAGAGCCATTTAAGAAAAGAAACCATGTCAGTCCATGTCCTATGTGCATGTCCTGAAGCCCTAGAGTTGCAAAGCGTGACACAGCTGTATTTAAATACCCATAAATACCCCCCAAGCTTCAAGCATCTAAGAAAAGTAGCTTGTTCAATTCAGGTTACAAAAGGAACAGCTGAATTGAACAAAAGCCACAGTCACATAGCCTCACAAGTTACCTGGGGTCCTTGGATTCCTTCAACACCCTGAGGACCAGGAGGCCCTGGTGGGCCGGGGGGTCCTGGTGGTCCCTGAGAAACAGAAGACATAATTACGACAGACAAACTCACAGCTAACACAAATGATGTGTGCTACTGTTATGACACAGAGCTACTCATTGACAGATCAGGCGGCAGTGGTGGCCTAGTGGTTAAGGAAGCGGTATGGTATCGTCCCCACACACTGCTCCCCGTGCGCCCAAAAGCTGCCCACTGCTCTTGATGATGGGTTAAATGCAGAGGCCAAATTTCGTTGTGCGTTGTGGTGTGAATCACAACGTCACAATGACAAAAAAAAAGAATTTAATCTTTAATCTTTAATCAGACCTGAGGACCAGGCTGCCACTGGTTAAAATTAGTTCCTGGAGCTCCCTGGAAGGCAAAAGCAGTACAATCAGAGCAGCAAGCACACATGCAAAACACATAGAGCTTTTTTTAGACAATGTGCTTTCCATTTAATGGTTGCAAACACGTGTCTACAAGTGAGTGTTTGACTTACGGGTCCTCCAATACCCCCGTGACCTGGGTATAAGCAGTTGCAGTCTCCAGGTTCTCCCTGGAAGACATGAGAGGCAATCAGTCAAAACGACAGCAGATATTAGAGCACAGCAGAAGATTGCAGCCTTGTTGACAGTTACTGATTATCAGACAAGGTTCAACTGAAGACCATTAACATTTCAGCCATTCATTCATTTTCATCCTCTTATCGGTTACCGAGTTGCAGGGGCACCAGTCTCCAAAACTGCCACCCGAATACTGTGGGCCTACTGAAAGTTACTGTGTTCGTGTCCAAACTGTGCTATGCTCAAAGCGAACCTGAAACCAAGTCTGCTTACTTTACGACTAGGCCACTACTGCAGCCCACTTACAATTCAATAAATAAAAGTTTAAATAAATGTAGCCAAGTCTACAGTAAAAGACAACTGTTAAATTTGTAATGGCCAAACATCAGAAGATATAAGACTTTTAATGTGGAGCACCTAAATCACAATTTAAATCACATTTTTCAATATCTTATTTCATTGGTTGACATAACATCTTAAACTCTAAAAGTCAGGAATTTGACTTGTTTTCATCATAAATTAAAATCACTCTTTTTTGGCTACATTTTTCCAATCAGATAGATAGATAGAAGGATGGACAGATAGATTAACAAGTAGGTAGATAGAACTGCATTAATCACTTGGGAGTCTCCTTCAGGAAATTATGGGATAGAACGCTATAAACGTCTGGAAAAGCCTGAGACTGTCTACCTTCGAGACACAAGTACAGCACCCACAGCCACAAACCTGTTCTCACCATTTTGAATCAGAAAAAAGTGAGAATTCTCACTTTAAAGCTACATCCCAGTCGTCTCTGTGTGTCATTTCGGCTCATTCCTTATTCATTTTTCCCTCCAATTCTACTGCTGTTGTTCCTTTTCCTCAGCCTGTCCTACATTTTACACAGCTTCCCAAAGACGTACACTGAACCCAGCACTTCTTCATCTTGCCCACCCTCTCAATGACAGCTTGGGCTAGTGGCTCTGATGAATGCAGTAATTAATAGTCCTACACCAGCTCTCTCTAAAGGCCTCTGAAACTCGTCTTGCCTGCCAGCATCAGTACACTTGTCACCTCCGCTGGTACTCTATCCATGCCGTGAGGGTGGTGTGTGCATCTGTGTGCCAACAAGAGTGTGTGTCTGTGTGCCTGATTACCATCTGTTCCACCCCCTTGTATTCAACAGTAATTAATAGTCCTACACCAGCTCTCTCTAAAGGCCTCTGAAACTCGTCTTGCCTGCCAGCATCAGTACACTTGTCACCTCCGCTGGTACTCTATCCATGCCGTGAGGGTGGTGTGTGCATCTGTGTGCCAACAAGAGTGTGTGTCTGTATGCCTGATTACCATCTGTTCCACCCCCTTGTATTCAAACACTCCATAGTGAAAAAAAGAAAAAAAAAAACACTACAAAAAAAAAAAACAAAAAGCAAAATGGTAGACTTACCTTGTCCCCCTTAACTCCATCAAGGCCCTGCAAAATAAAAGAGACGGTGGCAATGTGGACACGCATACTCACACATATAAATAAACAACAATTCACTCCTCAGTAGTGCCCTCAGTATAGATCAGGGCACAAACAGTAGAGATGGAAGCAGACATTGCCTCTGTGGCAAATTAAGACAGACAACCTTGGTTACAAATGAGGCCTGAAGCAAGGACAATGCCCTACGTTTGTTAAATGAATGAAAAATGTTCCCTAATTAATGATGTATGTGCATGCAATAATGAAAGAGAAAGCACACACACAAAAAATGCACACACTAGATAAACTTACGTCTCGGCCGTCAGCACCCGCCTCTCCTTTGGGCCCACGGGCTCCATCATTACCCTAGCAGTCAGAATGTAAATAAGATGTTTTTGAATATAACAGCTGACAATAATATGCACATTTTCATGCAAAATTAAGCAGTTTTATTTCACCGGGGGACCAGCTACGCCATAGCCCATTGGCCCTGGTTGCCCTGGAAGCCCGGGTTCTCCTGTGGATCCCTGAATGAAAGAAACAGACCGTCAAAGCTTGAATCTTAAATCTTCCTTGAGGTCATTCTGACACATAATTGAATTTGAACTTGTACTTTTTGAAGTTCTACTTTGATATAAACAATTCCTGACAGTCATACATTTCAGGAATCGTGTTTTACATGGTAATTAGTTGGACCAAAGTTAGACTAAAAGTGTACAACTAAACTGAGGTAAATTATACCCAAAATGATTGTGGCACCAACTGACAATTGATTATAAAGCATCTATTCTATTCTCTCTATAACAATCAAATGTTAACGGTGCTTCTTCTGCATTACTGGAATACTCACAGTTATGTTTTTTTTTTTAATATTATTTGCCCAGGCAAGTGGTAAAATGAAAGAAAAAAAATCTATCAGATGATGACACAGAGATGCTATAGTTAATAGAAGTTGCTGTTAACGCTTGAGAAAATTGCATGGTAATCACTGCTCCCACTACTAGAAAAAAATACATTTTGCAATTTTTGGACATAATATTTTAAGGCAGTGAAATAATTGGCGTCAATACATTGTTTTTATTCACTAAGCTCATTGCAATTAGGTGAACTGTTTATTTGTACGTACAACGTTTAATTTGTCAGAAAGTTGGGTGCACAGGACGCACTTGCATGAAGACAAAAGTTCTTTATAAAACTGTCAATTTATGCTGAAGAACACTAGTTTCTGTTATTCTGGTCAACCAAAAATGTTATAAGAAACTAACAAGAAAGACAAACAAAATCAAAATCCAGAATCTGACTTCAATCACAATCCAACAAGTTTTATCAACTTCCCCAGTATCCTCTTTGTTACCTTCTGTCCTGCTGGGCCCATAGGACCACTTGATCCCGTGGCTCCAATAGGTCCCTGAAAAAAAAAAAAAACACTGAATGAAAAAAGAAGAAAAGATTTGGATTTAAAACACGAATTTTGTGTGTAAAACCTACAACAAGACCTGGCAGGCCTCTGGGTCCCTCTTCACCCTACAGCATGAATAAAAGGACAGATGAGGAAAAGAAAAAAAAGGGTTTGATAAAGAGCAGGGACTGTTATCCTCAGGTTTAAAGCTCCCAGTGTGCATCAAAGGCTTTTGACAGGGACCGACTTCTACAGGGTTATTTACAACCCCGTGACTTCACTGTTCGATCAGAGCTTCAGGAAAACTTTAATCCTCTGGATCACAGGAGACTATAGTTTTCATTAGTGAGATCACAGCTGCCCCCCCCCCTCTCTCTCTAGGGCCGTGTGTCTTTTGTAAATGACAGAGCTGCATCACTTGTCTACAATGCGCAAATTGTTTTCTTCTTGCTGGGGGGGCGTAACAGAAAAAGATTGAGAAGCACTGCTGTAAACCATGAGGTAACAAACGTAATTTTACAATTAAATGCAGTCCAATGTACTATACTACATACTACATGAACGGATATATCTCAAGTAAGTGCACGTATTTAAGTCCAGTAGCTCAAAGAAACTTAGATCTAATCAATCCCTTCAATCCTGTCTCTTATACACATCTAGATGTGTATAAGAGACAGGCCGTGACTTCACTGTTCGATCAGAGCTTCAGGAAAACTTTAATCCTCTGGATCACAGGAGACTATAGTTTTCATTAGTGAGATCACAGCTGCCCCCCCCCCCCCACCTCTCTCTAGGGCCGTGTGTCTTTTGTAAATGACAGAGCTGCATCACTTGTCTACAATAACCTTCTTTATGATTTCCTTTCATGCATTGTATTCTTACATGAGGTCCCTGCAGGCCCACTCCTGGAACGCCAGCTTCTCCCTATGTGACAACACAGATTAGAATCTTTCTGTGTTATGTGAATGAGCCACACAAATTCTCATAAGGCCCCCAAAAAAGCACATATTCTTACCTTGCTTCCTTTGGGACCCACCTCTCCCTTAACACCTGGTAAGCCTGGCTTTCCCTGGAAAGGAAACAGGTGACATGATCATTAAGCTATTCTCCAAAGTATAGCAAAATCGGGGGTGGGTAAATAAATACACATTCCCTACATTCCTGCCAGGCTTCCCTTCTCCAGGGGGACCAGGATCTCCTCTCTCTCCTCTTGGGCCTGACACAGCTACACCATCAGCCACTGTGGGACCCAGGGAAGGACAGCTGGTACAAGCGTCACCCTGGTGAAATAAAACACATTTTGTTTCAATAAAACTCCCATTCAGCTCACTATTTTTAACCACTTGAAACAAACATTAGTCTTAATGTGTTCCAAGTGTTACCGAAATACCATCGGTAATTAAGCATCCGCATCGGATTGGCAGTACATCTCCATTTCTGCCACATATGGGCCGTGGAATGGGGTAAGGACTGTGTACCACATGTTGCTACTTTTTTTATACTAGCGGTAATTAAAAAAACCAGAAGGGAGATGCAAAATAAAGTGCAGCAGGTTGACCTTGTTAGGTAGATCGTTAGGCAGATTGTACCTTCTCTCCCTTCAAGCCCATTAATCCATCTCGACCAGGTTCTCCCGGTAGTCCTGGAGCTCCGGTAGCACCATCTAATCCTTTTTCTCCTTGATCTCCTTGGTCGCCCTGGTTAAAGTAAAGCACTTTATAGGTGAAAAGACAGTCTGACAATTCATATGAAAATGTAAAACTAAGAAAACAATACTATAATTTTTTTTTATTTATTAAAGCAATTTCTCTAGATATCCACCAAATAGGAAAAGAAACAAAAAAATGGGCCAAAAATAAAAACATTAGAACCCCCTACAATATCTTCTTTTCATCAAAAGTAGAAATAAAAGTAGAAAAATGCTGGATATACTGTATATCAGGCCTGGGCAAACTAAGGCCCGGGGGCCAGATGCGGCCCGTTTGGCATTATAATCCGGCCTGCCAGACTTGTCCAAATTATACTTTTAATTTATATTATCGTTATCCTTCTACCTTTTCCTTGCAAAGCTGGCATTTCCCCCAATAGATGGTCTAAAGAGGCTTAAAGCATTTTGCTCATTTGCAAAATATAGAAAAATGCTAGATATACTGTATATCATACAAATTGGGACTTGGTGGCCTAATGGTTGAGGAAGCGGACCTGAGTCCGCAAGGCCCCCGGTTCGAATCCCCTACCGCCAAGTTACCACTGAGGTCCACTGAGCATGGCACCGTCCCCACTCACAGCTCCCGGGCGCTCAAATCTGCCCACTGTTCACTTTGGTGATGGGTTAAAGACAGAGGTCGCATTTCGTTGTGTGCAGTGGTGTGAATCACAATGTCACAATGACAAGGAGTTTGCTTTCCTTTCCTTTCCTTCCTTAAACCACTGTTTTGAACTAGTACCGTAGTAGACTTAGACTACCTTTATTGTCATTGAAGAGAAACACAACAATGAAATGACGTTACTTGGCAACCGGAGTACACTGTATTCACTACAATGCCTGTAAACCAGTGCTTCTCAAAGTGTGGGACGGACCCCTTGGGGGACGCGTGTGACCCTGGGGAACATTCTTTTTTTCCACCGTACTACAATAAGGTGTAATTGCACATCCTTGAACTATATCTCTTTTTTTGTTTTCTTTATGTTAACAAGAATACAATGTTATGCAGAGGTGTACCTAGAACTATTTTATAGACAAATGCTGTTATTTATAGTTGCGGAGAGTGGGTGGTGGGGTGCGCAAATTGTTTTCTTCTTGCTGGGGGGGCGTAACAGAAAAAGATTGAGAAGCACTGCTGTAAACCATGAGGTAACAAACGTAATTTTACAATTAAATGCAGTCCAATGTACTATACTACATACTACATGGACGGATATATCTCAAGTAAGTGCACGTATTTAAGTCCAGTAGCTCAAAGAAACTTAGATCTAATCAATCCCTTCAATCCAAGTGATTGGTTGGACAAGTGAACTCACAATAAAATCTGTTTTTGAGTTTTAGCAGGTGTGAAATAAGACCAGGTAATAAATATTGCTCTTTCTGCATCATTTGAACATACAAACATGAGGTGGAGCTTTTTAAAATGGACTATACCTTGTCTCCCCTTGCACCAGCTTGGCCTGGTGGGCCCTGTGAAAGACAGAAGAAAGTAAAAAGACACCGTCCCATGCATATGGGATGCATAATGTTTAAGTCTTAAACAAATGGCGACACACTCCGTTACAAAAGTGCAGTGGTGTGAACGCTAAGAAAGCCACTCTGCACTCCGGTGAAATAACTATTGACATAAAGCTATTCACAGAGGCATGCAGCATGTAATTGGGAGATGTGACAGAACCCAGAAGAGATTTATTCCACTTAGTAACAATTTGGAGGTAAGGGGAGAATCTCTGCATATCCTATTTGCACAATAAGTCGTGTAAGGTGATTCTCCCTTGGGGTAAAATCTCGCAGCATCTACGACTCTTTACTTATGCAAATGCAGCGTAATCTGATTTGCTGTGGCAACAAAACAGAATCCAAGGGGCTACATTCAATTGCTGCAGTTTCCAGTCTGGGAGGTATGCTAATATTAGGGGCAAAGTTATAAATAAGTAAGAATAAAAAATATTCTTAGGTAGTTAGCTTTGTGGAAGCTTTTGTTTGTACAACTCTAAGAAGATGAATTGCATTGCCTCTGAGGGGGGTGGAGGAAAAAGGGATGAGAAATGGTGAATTTAACTTTTTTAACTAATAAAAAAAGTAACAATACATTGGATTTCTTTCATAGAGGTGAGGGTGTTCACAGTACAGGCATTTATTTAGTCAACCTTGGGTTTAGTAGGAGGAATTTTTCATCAGTCAAAGTGTTGGTTTAATCATTAGATCGAGTGAACGAGCTGTAAATCATAAAACTATCATTAGGATAAGGCATCAATTAAATTACTGGGAAATAATATTACGGGACTTATTTAAATTCAAGTCTGTTGGTCTTTTGTTTTCACTGGCCCCTTACAGAACGTCTCCAAATTTTTGGATATGTCTTGAAAGGACTCATGTGTTGTGTCAAATATTTAAAATTTCGAAGCGGAAGCCAAAAAATCCAAACACTTCAAAGAGGTCTGAGTATTTGGGGGAAAAATATCCTTATTTTAAAAAGCTTCAGTTCTGCTGCGGGATAAATGGTTCAGAGGTTCAGACACATTCTGTTGGACGTCTATTATCGCCTCACAGAGCACTCGCACCTGTTTGCCGTCAGCTCCCAGACCCGGAGGTCCTGGCGGGCCTTGAGGTCCCGGTTCGCCCTTTTTGCCCCATGTTCCTTCGGGCAGTTTGATACCGCTAGGACCGCTGCCAACTTCCAATGGCTGACACATGCCGCAGTTGCCCTAGGAAATGGCAGAGAGTGGGTGAGGTCGCTTTGCATGACAATTAAGATTAAGGATGCAAATAGCAGCCCATATGTCAGCGCTTACCTTCTCGCCCTTAAGGCCTGGCAGACCCAGTCCAGGCAGACCTGGCTCTCCCTATGAGATTGTTAGTTAAATGAGACAGTATCTAGCAAAATTACCCAATTATATTCCCATACAGCCAAAACACTTTCGCACTGATGCTTTTTAATTCTCAACCTTTGCTCCAGTCTGTCCATCTTTGCCGATCGGCCCCTTCGGTCCAGGTTTTCCCTGTCAAATGCAAACTTGAATTCAGTATCAAAAGCTAGAACCTTCAGGCCCTGAGATGAGATGTGCTTTATTCCAGGCGTTGGCTTTGAACTTACCGCTTTACCGTCAGCTCCTTTGCTGCCAGTGCTGCCCTGCAGATATAAAAAGATCACTTGAGTAAGTGGACTCTGCAGCTTGATTAGTACAAAATCTTCTGAAATACCAATTTACCAAAAAAATGAAAAAAAAAAAAAAAAAACTCAAACATTTAGAAATGCACAGTGAGATTCACAACATACTACAAATGGTATGTGTTTTGTGTTGATTTGTGAAGGAATCCTGTATAACATACTGAAACATTTAAAGACTAATCAGTTCATTTAAATGAATAATGCATTTTAACAAACAGGCAGAACTAACGCCTCCATATGTATTCTGTTCATACTATACAGACAATTCTTTGATTCACTAATGTACTTCTCTAGATAAGGATCTCAGTAGAAGTTGTGGCAGAGTGTGAGATAATATATATCTATGTTGTTTAGTAGTAACCAAATACTTTTTGATAATTTTTGTGCCTTGAGCTTAATGGTTATAATCAAAACAGTTCATATGAATATATATTAACATTTTATATGCAGAAGACCACTACAGCTTGGTGATATGAATAGTAGTCGGACAAGCGTAGCCAACCCCTGGAAAAATCAATAATACAATAATAACCAACATCATCTGTGATTTCAAATGATGAGGATCACAATCTGTACCTTTTGTCCTGGTTTGCCATCTGCACCTTGAGGGCCCTGATGAAGTAGAGAGAATGGAGTAGAAATGGATTAACAAGCAGTAAAAAGAGCCAAAGTAACTAGAATTCTTAGTTCAGCTTTGTTAGAGCCACGTAACATCTCCCTCTCAGTCTCCCTTGCACATCCTTCTGCTATAAGCAGGCATGACAGATGGATGCTGGCACTATTGGAAATCGTTGAGCACAGAATCTCATAAGGCTCCAGATTTATATTCTGTTTCCCCCATAAATAATTCCCATTTCACCTGCTGGAGTGAGTCGGATGATGCACGGTGGAAAAAGAGACAGCACCGATGCAGGGTACAGTATGTTAAGGTTTAACTCGTCACAAAAAGCACAACAAGTTAAGATTACATTCCTAATAAATTACTTTTTTTTTTGTCAGGCGGAACAGAAAATAAAAGTCTTTCTAAGTTTGAGGCACTCCCTGAGGAACTGCAGGGAAAATATAAAGAGATTGAGAAATAATGCTTTTAGCTTTTCCTAAAATGAAAAATAATAAATAAATAAAGACGCAGTGTGCAAACCTGTTGAGGGCTAATAAACCATGTGCAGAGGTCATAAAAACTGAAGAATAAATTATAGTTTGACATCAATCTTAACTGCGGCACTTACAGGCAATCCTTTCTCCCCAATCCCTGGTAATCCAGGCTCTCCTTTGGGACCTGGCTTCCCTTGCAAAGCTACTGTGCCGTCTCCACCTGCACCCAGCACGGGGCACACTTCACACGGGTCACCCTAAGGACATGGCATAATGAATAAAAACACAAGACAGTATGTGATATGCAGTAGTTACAGGGCTGTTTACGTGGTGTAATACCTTTTCTCCCTTAGTCCCAGGAGGTCCTCGTGGCCCCTGCAGAAACAACAGCCTATGAGTTTAACCCTCAGTGTCAGCTCTTTCCAAACACTGCCTACTGCAAGTCCACGCATATATTACAGGATATCAATCAATGTGTGAAAAAGTCTCTTACTGGATCTCCTGGTAATCCATCTTCTCCGGGAGATCCTGTGTCACCCTGAGAACACAAACCTCACTGTGAATCCTTCAAATATTCTGACATTAAATATTTAATATTTGCTGTTGGTAAAAAGCATCGACCAAAACTGTTTCACGCATTGGGGAAAAAATAATGCTACCTTGTCTCCTTTCACACCGGTCGATTCACCAGGAGGACCCTGATGGGAGTGGGGGAAGAATGACAAATTATCTTAAACATTGTTCTGAAAATGCCTTAAGGCATTGGTAAAGGGCAGAGGAAGTTGTCTGGAAAGAAGGAGTCCTGCTAAGCCCTGTCTTACATTGGTGTGGGCATTGTCAATTTCAACTACTTCTTTCTACAGACAAAGAAACTTTCTGAAATACAAAAGTTAAAATTGGCAGTGAAGTGACATTACAAAGTACATTATAAAACATTTTTTCTGACCTTGGTGCAGTTCTGACACTTACTGGTAAGCCTGGAATTCCAATACCTGGAGTACCTGGGCGTCCAGGCCTTCCAGGTTCGCCAGCTAAGCCCTCAGGACCTACCAATCCTGGACTACCCTGTTTCATTACATACATTATAAAATGAAGAAAAAACAATGTGTTTATTTATGTAGAAATAAATGTCATCATCACCAGCAGAGATTTGATCTGATATACAGACCTTCTGTCCCTTGGGGCCGACAACACAAATAGAGCCAACACGTCCCTGAAAAAAAATGTGACAGAGAAAGAAATGACAGCATCAGTGTTGATCTTTTGCGACAGGAAACATATGCGTCTGATCAAAGAACACTGATCATTCCCTTTTTTGTTTGATGATTTTCAGCTGGGATAAAGGACAGGGTGCCTGCCACACTTCCTGCCCGACTGATTCAAGTCACAGCCAGATGAAAATTCATTTTCGCAATGTCCGACAGATGAGGGACTTAAGAAAATCTCGTCACCATATCCTCGGATTCACGCCAAGCCCTTTTCTTAGTTAAACGTAAGTGCTTTTGAGGTGCAAAACCCAGGGAAATACCTCGAAGCACTCCAGTCCTGTAATTTGTACCTCAATACTTTTCATTGGACTGCAGGATCACTCTGTTAAACAGGAAAGATTAAAAGGTTTAAGTGTACTTGAAGAAGTGCATGCTGGCTGGAGAGACGTTGGGTACAGTCAATGGGGCTGCATTGATTAAGAGGGCTTTGTTGCCCCTGCCTAATCTAACAGGCATTAAAGGGATGACTTAACGCAATAGGGGGTATCAATAGAAGCCCCAGCTTAAACTGTAATACCCTACAATATTACAGAATATCTGCTCTGCAGCTGATAAGACTTGCACATACACACTGTGTGTGAAGCTGTACTGGTGTGATTGTCGGTGCTTCCGTACGCTGGTTCATTTTAGCATGTACGGCATACTGTATTCACTGTAGGTTCACTTGAGTGCGTTACTGTAAGTACCCAAGTCAACAAATGTTATTACCTCAGCAGCTTTAACAAGTGAAATACTGAGGTTTAATTCTAAACCAGAACATTTTGTTAAAGGAGTTCAGTCTAGCCACTGAACATGAATTTCCTCAAGAGAAAATTCATGTTGTCTACCGAAACTCTCCAACCTCTCACCACGTTTGATGATATTATTGTAAATAATTCAATCCGTGGGATCATTTTCATTCTGAAAATAGAGTGTGTCATTAATCAACACTGTGACAACACTTACATCCAGTCCTGGGGTTCCTGTAAGACCCTGCGGTCCGATCTCTCCCTTTTGACCCTTTTCTCCCTAATAATGCGAAACAACATTTTAAAGACAGAAGAGACATATAACAACAAACAAAGAGTAAGAAAAGAGGCAAACAATAATCAGATAATGTTCAATTAGGTGATCTACAAGAGCACCAGTTTTTCTATTGCTTTTACCTTGGAAATTGCTCCCATAGCCCAGTTGGCAGGATTTGCCTACAGAGGAAGAAAAAGAAGAGAAGAAACAGTGGTTTGGTCCTTAAGGGACAACATACACACACTGGTGGAGCACAAAAAAAAAAAAAAAAAAACTTGACCGTCTGGCCAACAGTACAGACTTAAAGCAAAACCAGCTGTTCTGCTCAACATGAACAGGGAAACAAAGCGGTGCATTTATTTTTTTTTGAAGACACATATGTATTAAACAGCTAAAGTCCTGAACTGTGACATGAAACTACTTACTGCCTCGCCTTTTTCTCCCTTCTGGCCTTTGAGTCCATCGCTGCACTAAGATTATAGAGACACATGGTTGGTAGGTATTATAATGGAGCACTAGAAAAAAGGACTAGCTCATACTGAGCTGCATGCCAAATAAGGTTGCTTTTTTTTTTTTGCAAAACCAAGCACAGTGAGAGAGACATGATAATAATAATAATAATGAAAAAAAAACAGTTACTTACTGGACCTGAGTGGCTGCCAGTGCAGTCATCTCCCTAAAGGAGAGAAAGAGACAGAAAGAGAGAGGAGGGGCCATTGCTTGTGGCTCTGAAGAATGCTTATCATCAAGACGGTGGATTGTTCCACAGTCGGCTTGTAAAGGTATTATGATATTAGTATTCGGTACAAGGCATGTCTCGGCACATGGTCCGACTTCTCACATTCCACTGACATTACACAAACAGGGAGATTCAAGCCTCATTCAGCACTCTGACTAGCCATGTCCTTCATACTCACCCGGTCTCCTTTTTCCCCTTTAAACCCAGCCGAACCAGCCAGGTTAAACACCTGCAACACACACAATGGCAGAGTTAACACTACACAACAGACACAACACAGTGTTTTGATGGAAAGATTTATGAGCATCGAACAGTTGCCGTCACTTTCTCTTCCCAAGTCACGAGTAAACAATATGCGTGCTGCAGATGCACACAAAAAAACAAAACTATTAGTAGACTTTTTAGTATTCTACAAAGGGGTCCAGTGTCTGAACGAAAAAGATATTAGCAGATTGTTCTGTATTTTTCACAGTCGCCAGGCAGTGGCACTGTTACACAAAAGTAAATTTTCTTGCAGCAGTAGATGAAAAGAAAAGGATGAAAAGTGGGCAAGTGGGCATAAACGCACACACACAAATACAAACATCACCCACTGGGACACTGAGATCAATAGGAGTGTCTGAGTCCCACAACATGGGAGTGAGTGGACCAGCTGCTCCTCACGAGGGGGCACACAGAAACACTAAGGATAAACGTTATAAATAACAGGCTTTTTTTTCTTTCTTTTTTTTTAGCAAAAACAAGTGATTTAATACACATCTATCCAGCAGGCGTATCTTGGCGAACTGCTTTCACGCACCATGAAGTATGCATATATTGAAGTCGTGACTATGAACTTGCGGGGACAACGACCCGAGGTTAGCAGTGGCACAAACACATTGCAAATCCTACCCCCTCGTCTATCTGACTACAAATCTATCAGTGGTGGACTCAAACAGCTGCAAACATGACTCACCCTTTCCTAGCTCATCTCAAAGACCTCTTATAGTCCCACTTCAAGTCCCAGTGGTGTCTTGTTATTTTTGTTTTGTTCAAGTTACTTTTTGCTATGAACCAACCACAGTCCATTTGTGTGTTGAATAACGTCAGCACAATGTTTCTGTCATTACATAAGCTCACAAGGCTGCTGCTGCTGCTCTAAAAAGGATGAAGGCAAAAAAAAACACAGATCCATGATTTCATCTAAATAATTGCTTACAGCAAGTGCCCAGTGTCTTGTTATGAATATTTTTTTTATATAATTGTACCACATCCTTCATCAAAACCACATTTAATCCCATGTCCAAAAAAATAATCAAACTTCCAGAGAGCCATCTGTTTTAATATCTGCCAGGTTAGAGTAGTAAAACCCCATGGTAATTTTTTTAAAAGTGCAAGTCTCAAAAATAGGTGACATCTTGGTCATCTGCAGATTTAGTTCATGAAACACATTTGTACTAAGAAATCTTTTTTTTTATTTCATTTTCCAGCAGTTGCAGTTCGCAGAAGCTGTAGTTGTGAAAATAGTAGTTGTGGTAGTATGAGAACGTAGCAGCATGTAGGTTGACAGTTAAGTTAGCTGTTAACGCATGAATTGCAGCATGAACTTGGTTTCACAGTGCTTATTATCAGAACATATCGTCAAAGTTATTAATCGTTTAATGGCTATTCATGTATATATATATATATATATATATATATATATATATATATACACAGTATATACTTTATATACATAAATATATACTTTATATACATAAAGTTTCTACGTTGCTCAAGTATTTATTGAAACCAATCTATCAATGAGACGTGCTGTAATGAACACTCCACCTTTGTCTTTTTGGCTGTGCCTATGTGTTGACAGAACTCTAAATATCGAGGGCAAGAACCAGCACATCGTCATATTAAAAAAAAAAAAAAACAATGACGTTTGAACATAAATTATGAACAGGGAAATGACTCACAAAAGCAGGACTGCACAAGTGTAGCAGTGAAAGCTGAAGCTGCGTGATACAAACACAAAACAATGGACATCCACCGTGGGCAAAGCAGGACCAAAATCTTCTCTTCTTTTTGGCAATTTCATTTCCATAATAATACTAGCACATTATTTCTGCTGTTGGTGGTTGCACAGCAAATGTTATCTAAATATCAAGTTGCACGACATAGATACCTCTGGGTGCAATCCTAATTCCATTGTGTAGAAACCGTCAGCTGTGGAATTCAGCTAAATTAAATACACAACACTGAAAAAGTCACTTAAAGCCCCCAGTGGCAAGGTTAGGAACACGCTGAAGCCCAGTAACAACCTACATTAAAAACAGTGAAGGAATATGAGCATCAGCATTTGTTATACACAGCATATCATCTAACCATGAGCAGCAGCTCTAGTTTGTGCTTATAAGGTTTAATTGTGCACTTAAGAGGTAGCAGCAATCAGTTGTAAAGATGATGCCCTCTTGTGGCCATGGATCATATGGGGTATATTTTTGTTACACAGAATTTTATTGTGTTCTTCATTTTTTATGTTAGTTCAACTCTCCAAAAATCCTGGCACGTTTGCGATTTATAGACATACCTCTGTCTGCAAGCTGGATCCCATCACACAAAAGTCTACAATCCTAAACTTCAAGACTTTTTTCAGAATCACTGGCTTAGTGGGGACAGGTTAAAATAACTGGAGGGACTGAGAACCTTCATACTCATTCATGACATCTGATCAGTCAGTGGACAAAGTAGATAAAGTCTGATAATAATGAAATGTCTGTGACTGTGATAGTATTTTTACAGAAATCAATTTGAGCCAATTCTTCATTTCACACCTAATTTTTCAGCTCGTGCCTCCTGGTGATTTCAACTAAGTGCTAAAATTGTAATAAATGTCACTTTAAGAGCTGAAGGTTGCAGACCTTTACTTTAACCACTTCCATAGTCCTGTCTGTGACTGATGAGAAGGAAAGCATTGTTTCACCTCATTTAGAGCATGCAGTACAATATTGTCTACAGCAGTGGTCCCCAACCACTGGGCCAGGGACCGGTACCGGTCCATGGGTGAATTGGTGCTCGGCTGCAGAGAAATAATGTTTCCTTTTGGCCCCATCTGGCTATTACTTACACTTGATCCATACCCATATCAACAAAATAACTTAACAATATAATGGCTAGGATTCCATCCTCAATAATGCAACTATATTTGATTAGGACATTTTTCTCAGTAAGGACAACAACAATAAACTTAAAATGACGCACAGTCAATGATACAAGATTCTAACCTTTCATACCAGTCTGGCAGCAGGAGGTTATAGGCTTTGTGGACTTCAGAAATCCTTGTTATGCCCATCCACAGTTAATTTGGGTAGGAAGATTTTAGAGAAAGAAAAATATTTCAGAACACCGAAATTAGATTTTATTAAGGGGTATTTATCTGCCACAACTTAATGTCCGGTTGGTGAAAATAGTACAAGACATTTAACAGGTCCGTGGCACAAAAGAGGTTGGGGAACCGTGGTCTACAGTTATGCCTACAAATCCTAGAAACTGCACACCCTTGTCAATTGAGTCATCACAAAAACTCCAAAACTAGCAAAACAACAAACAAGGAGAGCAGAAACCTCTCCTTGGTAGAGGGTCAAGGTAAAGACCTGCCAGGTATGACACATGGACACACACAGACAGGCTGAATATAATACTTGCTGTCCCACTGTTGTTAGACAGCAGGTCCCACAGAGCTGTCTCTGGAGGAGCAGGAAAATAACCAAGCCACTCTGGTCAAAAGCACACAGACTTTACTTGGACTAAAAAGTATCTAATATATGAGAAAGGTATATAAACTGAAAAACGTACCTTTTCTGCCAGGTCTTTGGAGGCGAAAATCTCCTGCAACGTAAAGAAAAGGACTTAAACCTTAAGATTTGATTTTGATTTCCCTTTTTTATCAAACAAAACCCTTACATAATAGCAGAAATTATTTCTATGTTTAATGCCACTGTCAAACAGCTGCATGGCAAGTTACAAGTCTGACTCATCTAATGTTGACACAAGATTAATCCAAATGCATTGGCAGCCAATCACAAAAAATACAAGATTCTATTATTGTTTGATCAAACTAATATACTCTGCACTTCAACAAAGAACTGAATCACAGTGTTAATCTGCAAATGTAGATCCTCTAGTCTTCAGGCAGTTCCATATTTTTACATGTGTTGTGCATTCCTGTAAACCTTGTTCCATTTGCCAAATACTAGTGAGGGTATGAAGAGTGGGAAACACAGATGGACAATACAGTCAAGTAGAGAAGAGGGGAAACTTAACCTCATGTTCCCTGAGGCAAATGGAGACTTGGAACCAGATGTGCAGTGTTACACTACAAATGTAGACAGAGGACAAAATATCTGAAAGGGATCTATTTGTTCGAGTCAACTACAGAAATACGTTCAGTGTGTGAAAAATGAGACACAAAAGCGAACTCTGGGTCCTCTGGAATCGAGATGACCTTTCAGCGGGGAGCTGGATTGGAAGTAAGAGGGGAAAAAATAGATTTACAGAGTCGGGGGAGATAAGATACAGTGTGGGTGAGATTTTGTCATAGCTGAGGAGAGCAGAGATTGCTGTGAACCAAACACAGAGACACAGCTTGTGCAACAAAACCACATTCTACCAGATTATGCAGCAGTTTGTAGAATTACTGAATAATGTGGACTAATATTGCAGCCCATAGGAAAAAGGTATGCCCTTGGCCAGCTGGTGTGTTAGTTCCTAACAGCTTACAATGTACAAACGAAAACACCTTTCTGAAATAAGAGAGCAAAGGGAATTGCTTTGTAAATTTAAGGATATCAAAAGCTTAAAGCTAAGAAACAATTTACTATCTTGGAAATGTTTTGAGTAATAACTGATGCCGCGGATATTCCTGTCTGAATCCAGTTCTTTGCTTTGTTTGGCACAACACCAGGAGCAGAGTAGCAGCCCATCTGGTGCTGTCTGAAGTTAAGAACATCCAAGAATTAACCAGGTTGTAGGAAGTGCCTCACCTCACTTACAGAATCAAAAAGTTCCCAGCAGACACTTCAGGAGTTCATCTGACTGCTGTTGACCAACAGCAAGTATTACAAAATTCCCAATTTGGTCTTTTTGAAGAAAAATATTTAATGTTTCATAAAATTTTCAAGTGTGGATTGATATTTATTTCAAGGTTACACTGCCCTAACAGCTAATGCTCAACTTGCCGATCTATCAAGAATTTCACAAGGAAATAAAAGCAACAGCTGGCTCTAGACATTGAACAAAACTAGGAATAACGTTAGGAGTGGGAAGTAGGGTTTAATCCCGGGAACCGGGATACCTGGGAGAAGCGATCAGAACCATTTACAATCGGGAAATGCGAAGACGGGACAAATTGGGAGGATTTATTTGTTTTCATACAGTAATGCAGATGGCAAAGGGTCTTGCGGAGCATCTTTTCCCCAGCCGCTTCCCTGAGGAAAGCGCGAGCGTGGGCGCATTTGAGTGTTTTTTTTTTCTCCTCTTGTGCAGCCGCTTCGGCCTACAATCATGAACTTGTTTTGCATCACTAATTGTAATCTAAAATAGCAATAATGTCATGTACAATGCAAGTTGGCAAGAATATCTGAATGATATTTAAATAAGGCCTATACAGTAATTTAATCCCAGGTTTAAAATTTCAGGAGAAATATTAACCCCTAGCAGGAAGGTCAATCAAGTAAGATGTTGCCGTACAGCGGCCAAGTCGTGCGGCATACATGACTTGTTTTTACCAGTCTATTCCAGGCACACTGTCAATAACATCTGGTCTGCACACTGGAATGTCAGACTTCACTTTTGATTTACACAAAGCTGACAAAGAGATGATGACGTGAAGCCTTGATGTTACTATAAGTATTTACGTTCAGGTACCTACCTGCATTTGAAAATGTAAGACAATCTCACACATATATAGTAGACAGCAGAATGTTATTATTCATTAATCATGGTAACACATCTGTGATGCAGCTGAGTTTGTTACAAAGAAAAGCTGGTGACGAGACTAAGGCCCAGGACAAGGAACCATATGGGATAAAACATCTTGATGCCCAAATTAAACAGTCAGACTCCTAGTAACTGATAGCACAGGGGAAGCAGGGAAATTGTCAGGTGAGGGAGAGAGAGTGGGAGAAAGGCACCTCTGAGTTATAGTTTGGTTAACTGTCTGGCTGGAAACATTTATGAGATTGATTACTGTCTTCTGCAGTCTGCCGGAGTTCTCTCTAGTACCCTCAATATTTATATATTAAAAAAGAAGTTTCCATGCAGTTTGATTGAGCAATGGAAAATATGGAAACAAATGAGCTGGCTTATAAGTGTAATAGGGTAAAGGGAAGTTAATTTACATCGGAGGTTATGGAATTATTTAACACGGGTCAGGGAACAATCACTGTCAGCACTTTTAATGTTGCTTTCTGCAAAAAAGGCCTGGGTTAAGAATTAGTGTTTCTGAATCAATGACCATTAGGATCAAAACAAAGGGAGGTGAAGAGCTCCCTTTTTATACAGTGAGTTGCTGTGGTTAGCTTCAAACAAAGAAACATTACAAGCTAAACAGAATCAATGACACACAAAAGACTTAAAATGTATTTGGAACTTTGAGAAATTTAGACTCTTGAGTCTAGAAAATGGCAAACCTCATTTTGCAATACATCCCTAGACCAGTTATCTTTTAAGATTGCAGTTAAAGTGAACTTGGGCCAATTTCTAAAGCAAACCAACAACTTCCACCCAGCCCCTCATACTTCCTTTGGAATATTTGCAAGATTCTGTGTATCAGATGCACTGATACATGGAAAATTCATTATAAACAGCCTCACAGACACTGTTTTTATCTTTTATGACTCAAACTTCGTCGTCTAAACAGAAGAAACGTCTCTGTGGCCAAATACTTCTGTATTTTCTTCTCTGAATGACTGAGTATCTTCAGTCTGACTTAGTGGTGTCTTTTGAGAATATGTTATATTGCTGACGGCTTTGCAGTCTAGACTGCTGCAAGGACCATGTGATTTGGGGTCTTGAGATGTTAAAAAAGGTACGAAATGATTTTCTCTATTAACTCCAGGTTTGTCCTTATTGGAATTTACTGTCACAAATGATAAGCCCAAACTAAGTTACTGTATGTAAAAGTGTAATTCAGTTTCAATTAATTCTAGCTTATATTTCGTAAGAAAATTCAATGTTTTAGAATAGATGACTACTACAAAAGTAAAACATCGTTGTGTATTGAAGCTCAGGTTCATAAAATCTATTGTTTTTCAGCAGGGGAAATAAAACAAGAGGAGTTTTGTGAAATAAATCTTTCTACACGAAATGAAATGATCGAAACTTAATGAGAAATGTAACTAAAATATGAGTTTGTCTATGTTTTTTTAAACCTTTTCTTCATCTTGAAAAAAAGGTTTTGCCCTTTTCTCATGATTCACATCAATGACGATTCTCAGTCATCCAGTTCATGGTTAACAGGTTTAGTCAGGTAACTGGACTTGAAATTTTTTGGAAAACACTTCACCTCTCACCCGAGAGACTTCTTCAGTTCTAACTGTTAGTGGGGGGTACCAGAAGCTATATCCTGTAAGTCAGAAGAAAGGGGTGTTTCTCTTCTGTTGGGTGGACCTGGGGTTACTTAAGTATATCAGTCTCCAAAAAGTTTAGTTGTCAGCAACTGGACTTCTATGGAGTTGAAAGACGTTTCATTCCTGAACTGAGGAACTCTATCAGTTTCTGGTTGATGTTTGATATCAACCGTTGGGTGGGTTGATGGGTCGTTACAGTCATGGACCAGTGGTTTTGGTCACATGCCTCTTTGATGTGTGAAACTGGTTGCTAAGGAGCGAATTTTTTGGATATTGTTCCCAAAAGGGCTTTGTAAGTGGGTTGAAGGTTGCGCCTCAAACCACCAGTTTACATTCACATGTTGTCATGTAACAAGCTAATTGCTCATTACCATCAGAAACAGCCTGTGTCTCAAAAAGGTGTGACCAAAACAACTTTTCACACCTTTGTCCAGTGGAGAAGAAAGTGATTTAACTACTCCCTCTACTACTGCACTTTAAAAATTTCTATTAAGATTAAATTCCTTTTTTTGTCATTGTGATGTTGGGGAGCAGTGTGTGAGGACGATAACATGCTCAGTGCACCTCAGCAGTATCTTGGCGTTAGGGGGATTCAAACTGGGAACCTTGTGGACCCAAATCCGCTTCCTTAACCACTAAGCCACCGCTGCCACCAATATCAATCCATCAATCTTTTTATTTATCCATCCATCCATCCATCTACACTGAAAAACACAAGCCTTAAAACTGTGACTTATTAAAAGCCAGAAATTACAATATAGTTAATAACTGGGTTGTATGTCTGTGTAGATTCTCACCCAGTACAACTGGGTTGTACTAATACATCACTTTACTAGTCCTGACATCCAATTCATGCACTAAGGGCTACAGATTCCCTTAAACCTTTAGTTCTATAACAACTTCACTCCCCACTGAGCTACAACCAACCCAGGCCTACTGTTTGTATCACCATCAACAGTTGCACCAGTATTTCGCTTTCACCTGTTTTATTTTGGTCATGAAGCATCTTCAGCTGCGCTAGGGTGAAAAATGTCTGATTCTGAAGTGTTAAAAACTGCAACAAAGACCGAGACATCTTTCTAACAGTGTTGTCAGAATAGACCAACAACCCGAATTAAAGAAAAATATATATCCTGCAGGCTAGTGTTTGTTTACCAGCAGTAGCTCAGACAACTCACACTGTCTCATCAATAAAGCTGGTCGACACTGACTGTTTCTGTTTGTGCTGTGTCTGATGGAAACCATGTTGTGTTGGATGAACACCCTGTGTTTTGTCTCAAAAGTTTAGAAATGAATGGAGTTTTTTGTTTGTTTGTTAATGTTTCATTGTTATATCACAGTCTTTAGTCCCAATGGAGACAAATAATACAGTTTATTGTAAAATTTACCTGATTAAATGTGTTCTCCAGCAGGTCGTTCTCAGCAGCACGGCGACTCTTAGGAGCATCAGGAGGACACTGCAAAGTTAAAGATAGATTATAGATTTTAAACTTTACTTTATTAATTTGGTACAAATCAGAGGAAAAAGGCATGAAACAACAGACATGTGATTTTGCTGTGTGGTGATATTAACGGCTCAGTTTGATCCAACCTGCAACTTGTTATGTGGCTGACCACAATGTCTGTTGAACAGACGTGAAATGTAATTTTAATGTCTTTTCATGACGTACTTTTTCTTCTTTCTTTATGACCCGTAATAATATCACCAGTCAAACGACTCAAGCATGTTATGCCTCTGGTATCACCATCGTGGATCATCTGCCTCCATTACACTCTCCAGCAGTGGTTCTCAACTGGTCTCATTCTGGTACCCACATTTTCACGTGGTCATTAAGGCTTAACTCACTTTCTACCGGCAAAAAATCTACCGGCTTGTCTTTATATGCAGGATGTTTCAAAATAGGACATTTTCTAAAATAAACCACATGCTCAACAGCAAATTCACATTATTTTGCTATTTAGCATTAACCAGCTGTTTACGACCCATTCAGAACGGGTCTGCGAGCCACCAGTTGAGAACCACTGCTCTACAGGCTGCTTTCTCTGCTTTTATGATACTCAACACATGTCCAGGAGAGACATGTGTTGTCTCAACCTCACCTTCAAACTACTGCTACATTGAATATCACTTTAAACTACTTATCTCAGCTTCATTATACTAGCAAAAGTAACGTCTTATAAAATATGGCATTAAACAGACCACTATGCAATAGCAGTGAACTGTCAATCAGTTGCTAACATGTCATCAGTATGACTATTTTATCTGCAGCTCAGCAAATGTTTAATGAAATTCTGCATCTGCTCAAATCCACAAAATGTCACCGTCTAAGACTAAAAGATTCTGGCCAAAATTAGAAGGACAATTGTGATTGATTGTGATAATTTCTTTCTATGTTTTAACTGGAACAGCATATTTGCATATATATTATGTGCTCTCAGTATCTCACAATTGTGGTTTTAATTAAAGTGTAATTTGATCAGACGCTCTTATCGGTGCAGTATGCTACCCCTTGACTGCAGTGGATTTACTTTGACACACTGCACTGACGAGTTAGGTCTATTACATTTGTCAGTGAGAATCTAATGGTAAGGGGTTAGAATGGTACCCCAGATGTGACCACAGTAAAATTTAAAGGAAATTATGGGCAGTAGCGCGGCTAAGATCGTCCGAAGGACACATCCACAATTTTGGAGAGAGACAGACAGACAGAAGTATACCTGCTGGATTCCAAAGAGGAATAAAAGAAAATTGCACATTTCTATATTGTTAATTGGCAATACAAAACTGCATCTCAAACAATGCTAAATAAAACAAGAACCGACCGTGACAAAGAGACTGCGAGAGGGATGGAGTCTGTCTGAAATAATGTCCAACAGATGGCTGTGTTGATTGTATTACCCCAAAAGTGCACAAGTGTGTGATTGTAGCTGTGCTGTAGTGGAAACATTGTCATCTTATACCTTTGAATTCATTAAGTGTTCGAGGCATGGTGGAGTATGCACTGTAGCTCTTTTTTTAAAACTTTAATTTAGCTCACCCTCAAGAGTCCTCAAGGTGATTGATACCTTGAGAAAAGGAAAAAGCAAAAGATAGGACAAGCTCCAGTTTACTTTCTCTCCTGTGTGGACATGAATGGGAGCATCTCCACCTTCTTTCAACCCACGGGTAAAATTATTAGGTAATACAGGAGACACGTGTAGACACAGCCAAACATGCTGAAGAATTTGGCGAAGTAGTTTATCATGCCCTGAGGTACAAATCATATTAATAATCTTGTAAAATATATGATATAAAATAGCCTGCAATCTATTCATTCATTTGCTGTTACCTGGTTCATGGTCTGTAAATTGCAAAAAAAAATCTGAAGATGTATTTTTTTTATCCATTTTAATACTGAATACTTAATTCAATAAACATCTTAGCTGAGGTTTTACCTGTTGACATGCTGTCCACAAAAGTCAATAACAGCCAGAACTTTTCTCTAGTAACTAATGCAACTGACTACAGTTTCGCAATGATAAATCTGTTGCCTTTCACTCTATAATTGGCAGAGTAATGCTCACAGCACAGGTTTTGAGGTTTTGGAAGAAGGAAAGGAGGAGGAGTTTGTGGTCAGGGGAAAAGTAAATGGTATGCTAACAAGCGGCAAAGTCAGGTGCAATCTCGCACACAGAAGACGGAGTGCATATAAACTAGGCAAGTCGTGAGGCTGCATTTTTTTAAACTGGGGGTAAATATGTAATTTTACTTTCACAGAGATAACGTGCAAGAATGTTTACTGTATGTTAGATCTATGCCTAAAAATGTACACTTCACAGAAGATGGAGAGAACAGAGTGAGATGTAAAGTGTTGACTCGCTGCGGCAACCCCTGGATATGCAACAACCAAAATGGTCTAAGATTTTGCTTTTTAGAGTAGATATTGATATAGTACATTGTGAATAAGATGGATACATATGTTTATGATAATATTAAAATGAATATAGAATACATAGTGAATATGATTATGAATAATTATACTAAAAATAAAAGAATGTCATTGTTCCAGACATTACTTAAACTATGTGAAACATATTGAACAGATATTAATGTTCCAGTATCCCCAGCACGTAGTGACTTTTACATATGTTAGACACTTTTACTGCATGATGTTATAGTCACTGTTCCTGTTAACCTATCACGCTCCTAACTTCAGGTATCTATCTGAAGTGGTTATACCACAATATGTTTCATGTAAAAGCACTCCCACAAGGACAACCATTTAACTCTCTTCTATGAAGTTATCTAGGAGAAAATCCATAGGAAAAAAAATAAATTAATTAAAACGGCTGGTACTGAGAGAAAAAGGCTCTAATTAAAAAGGAGTTGAGGTATGCATTTCTGAAGCTACAAATAAAGCCAAGTGTCGTACAGCGGGCTCAGCAATTCAAGCAAACACTATTGACAAAACACGGTTGATGTGACATTACGGCACACAAAGGTATTACTCTAAGCCCGAGTCAATTTGTGGACATAATGCCCCATGTTAAACACAGCCTCTGAAGAATTTTTCACCCAACATAATAAGACGGGCCTTTTCATATTTGTGCAGGTAATTGATGGAGTGCTTTACAGTGAGGGCTTTCCCTGCATATCAATATCTGTGGGCAGGAAGCCAAGGGTTTTTTTCCTCTCTGACCACCGCAGCTTAATTTGTGTTCAGAAAAGGTGAATGGATGTAGATTAACAAGAGTAAATCTCCTGGGGAACCACAGAGACTTGTTTAATTCGGATAACAAGAAGTCAGCAATTCTGGCAGCTGCTTTTGCAGCAGAAAAAACAAACACAGGTGATTTAACTTTATATACGGGCGATCACAAGAAGAACACAACACAAATAAAACAGACAATTCCATCAAATGTTGTTTGACTGATAACAATTTCAAATATTTTTTTTTCCCCTTGACTTGAAAAAAAGCAGCAATTACAATAAATCAGTCTTGATGTTTATGTGCTTGTGTATGACAAGCATTGTCATATGGTTGTTCTGAATATTTAATCACCTACTTTGTCAATATTTTATTTACTGGTAATTAGTGAGTAAAGGCTGTCGGAACGACTTACCCTCGCCCCAGGTATCTCGCAGCAGGCCTCCTGAATGACAAGAGATGGGTCACAGTAAAACAGCACCTGCTGGATGTCCATCTGAAAGTAAAGAGTTGAAACGATGGTTTGCTATTAAAACAGACAGTTAAGCTTCCATATGTCCCTCAGTTTGCTTAATAAAGACTGTAGATAAAGTTTAGCGCAGGACGTAAACACAGATGACAAGCAAATGATGGCTCATTTGAATAAAGTATCAGGAAATTACTTCACTACGATGGTTGCACATCTTTGTGCGTGAGAGAGACAGGTGGGCATGCACCACTGTGTCTTCGTAGGATTGTATGAAAGGGTGCAGAATTACATGAAGACATGTGACCGTGTGTGAATAATGAATCTGTCTGCTCACAGGAGGACCAGGCTGCTTCCAACTTGAGCCAGTTAATTTATCATCAAAAGTAAGTGCATGGATTACTGAGTCTATTTAGCAGCAACAGGACCGATGGTCTTTAGGCTTACTCCCAGGCAGTCCATTTCCCTTTTTAATCAGGACTTAATGAAACTGACTTAAAAAGAAAAGTTGACTCACAGACATAGCTAATGGTATGGGATGTGACACTTGCACTAATATAAGCTCAGAATTAGAATAAAACAGACAAACATTCAGTAAAATAAAAAAGAAGAGAAAAAATAAAAAGTATGGCTTATGGCGGTGCAGGCGTGAAAAAAAAGGCCACACAATCAGTCTTGCATTCACTAGGGGTATATATACTGAATATCATTATGCTGCAAAACACTGCACAGTCGTTCTCTGTGGTCTGAGTCCCACCAAGGGATTTTTTTTGTTCTTTCAAAGCATTTCTGTTATGGGAAGATTAAAGGTCAGCACATTCTCAAAGAATAAATGTAGTTGACATTTACACTGACCTCACAAAAGTAGTGTTACTACTGTCACTCACTGCTATGCATTACAAGGCTTATCTCACGTCAAACGCTATGCCACCGTCGTGACAGGAAAGGTTGCAAAAAGGTGTTAAAATTCATAAGGGGATCACTGTCTGTTTCAAATTGTTTGGTGATAGAGTAAGATTAATTTACACATTAAAAGTAGAAAAAAATACTTAACATACATTGAACACAGTTTGTATTGTATTTATGCCTGGTGTTTTGCATTGATAATATTATTATACCTGCACAGGTCCTGCATCAGAGGCCCGGATGCCCAGCATGGTGTGTCCATCAGTCACTAAGTCTCCATGTGGCTCCAGGGGCATGGTCTCAACAGAATTGCAGTCTATGAAGAGGGAGGCCGACTCTTGTTGCAAGCTAATGGCCACCTTGTGCCAGCGCAGGTCCATTAGCATCTCCACCTCCTCCCCAGAGAAAACGACATTGACCAGGTCCTCATTCCTGTCCACCCCCTTGACTCTCAGGGACAGGGTGCCGTCAGCGCCGCTAAAGTCTACAGAGAGCTGCGTTGCAGGAAGATAATCAAGGGTTAAAGTGTTTCGAAAAAAATCAATGTGTGAGTTTGCAGAAGTACTAACGAGGTGGCAGCGAGCTCCTAATGGCATTCAGTGCAGGCCTTTGAGGGAGAACATGCATGCAGGTCTTCTGACTGGCTTTATGAAAGGGTAATAAGTGCACACCAGGACTCTGTGTGGAAGCTGTAGAACACAGAGGTAAAGACAAGGTAGAGGGAGAGACATATTAATTACACACGAACACAGGAAGGCCAATCAATCATTCCTAATGAGGCAGCTCCAGCTCCATCCATCATACGCATTGAGTATTTAAATCTGCTTGCAGACTATAAGTGATTATGGGGACTCTGCGGGACTCCAGTGCTTCATCACTGAACACACAGGCATAGCAATGAAGGCGAATGAAAGGGGCGAACGGCAGATGATTGAGCGAGGAGTGACAGAGGGAGACACGGCACAAGAGAGGAAGAAAGAAGGAGAGTGAGAGAAACGTAGAAAAATAAGGGTGGACAAAAGACAAGCGGAATTAAAAGTGGGTTAAAAATTGGAAAGGTGCAAGAGAGAAGTTTGAAGGGGTAGGATGACTGTGCAGAAAAGACACCAGAAGCAGCAAGAATTGACAAAAAAGGGTAATGAATATGAATGAATAGAAGGGGAAAATATAGAAAAATCAACAGGCAGGGCAGGATATAAGATAGATCTGGCAAGAATCTTTGATTAAAGACAACAAGAAGTGGCATACACCTGTGGGTATCCCTGCTGGTCGGAAATTTGGAGGAGGTAGACAGTGTCCCTCAGGGCTGCTTTTTTAAATGCAAAGGTGAAGCTCAGGGTGAACTCCTCAGGTAGACCATTTGGAAATACTTCCCTAGAACACAAACGGTCAGGGACATAATACTTAGGACAGGGTTTTTATTGAAGAAAACCGCAGGAAGAGCAAATAGATACATGCAAGCAGAGAATGTAACCTGGTCTCATAACTGTTCTGTAAACACATGTGAAGAACTCCCAAGAAAATGCTTTTCTCATCAATCTTTCACACCTGATGTACATTCACTAACATTCAGATGTACATTCAGTAACAATATTTTACAAGTTGTCAGCTTGTTTAACACCACATAATGCTATATCCTTTAAAGGCATCTTCCATTCTGTCTGTCGTGACTTTGTTGACCACACATCTGTCACACTCATTCACACACGTTGGTTACAGCCTGTGGGAGGAACATATGGGTTAAGGGTTTTTGACCCAGATGTCACACGGGATGTCACTAACTGACCCAGGCATGACTTCTCAGTTGAAAAATTACCTGCCATAGCATGTCAGTGTTAAAAATATAGACTGCTTTGTACAGCACAGTGTGCAACGCATGGGTAAAACACATGCACATGCTTGAAGATGTCCCTAATGTTCACTGTAGAAAAGGAGTCAAGTTTCGCTATTGAGCCATTGCCGGACAGACCATTATAATTAACAGAAAATTAAAAACACTCAGGGATTTAAAAACTTAAATAAACTTTGGACTTCATTATTTGTCACAGTTCTGCAATACCATATGTAATACCGCAATACTGCAATACCGGGGCAGTGGCCTAGTGGTTAAGGAAGCGGACTTGGGTCTGCAAGGTCCCCGGTTCGAATCCCACTACCGCCAAGTTACCACTGAGATGCCCTGAGCATGGCAATGTTCACTGTAGAAATGGAGTCAAGTTTCGCTATTGAGCCATTGCCGGACAGACCATTATAATTAACAGAAAATTAAAAACACTCAGGGATTTAAAAACTTAAATAAACTTTGGACTTCATTATTTGTCACAGTTCTGCAATACAATATTTTTCTTTCAAGCAATTCTTTGCAAGCAATGCTTTGTTTTTCTTTTTACGTTTCCTTTTTTTCCAGAATACAATGCATCACAGCCTGACATTAATTTTCATAGCAGATACAGTCCAGCAAAGCCCCATCCCTCAGCTGTGGTCAAGGGCATCTAGGTAAAAATGTCCTCAAATAGAAACCGCATGCGAAGATCTATTGATTAATGAAGGATTCCGGGATCAGGCTCATTGAAAGCGGGTGTTCACCGGAATAGTAAAGACTGAAATTGTCTTTGTCTTTGTTTTCTTTGTCTATGTGTAAAGCTACACACAAACAGCCTCACGTGTGTCCGTACATAATTTGTGATGCTGTCAGCTGGTTTTCAACTACTAGAAGTAGGTTGACAGTGATTTATGAGTGAGGGACAATCCAAGGGAAAACAGCCAAATACAGGATGTCACAACAGAGGGGATAAATCAAAAAAGGGAAAGAGAAACAACTTTCAGCCAGAGGACTTGAGTGTACCTGTGTCTTGATTCAGTTCAAATATTTAATAGATGGAAGGCAAAATGACAAATTATCACTCAATTGTGTGTTACTCTCATGAATGGTCCTACTTTGGTCACACCTTGGTCAAACGTCCCTTCAGCCATCAATGGCAAATCAAATTATATCAACAATTAAGATAATTTTGTCTCAGTAGATCATGTTTAAGAAATTTAAACTCCCTCCATTTACCAGGGAGATGTTATATTTTTTACTTTATAAATAATTCATTCTGGTGCAACGCAAATGTTCACAGGCACTGCCTATAACCAATTTTTTCAATGGATGTGACTTGGATAGCATCACTTTGCATGATCCTGAAAATCTGTTTATACTTTTGTCCTTAGACCCAAACAAAATAGAAAACAGGACATTCTTTTTTAGAGGACCTGAAAATAGCAACTGAGGCGATAAACTCAAAACAGAGCTCATTTTTGCAAATAGTACAAACGAGTGATGTGGCCTCAATGTGGCCAAAGAAATACACACAAATACAAATAAAGTCACACGGCTGCTGTGGATTAATCATGGTTGATCATGATTAATGATTGTAAATTTGACCACAACCTTTTTTTTACTGTTTCACAGGATCTGTTTCAGTTGCTACTGAGCCAAACGACTGAATTGTCAATACATTAAATTCTACCTATTCATCAAAAAGGCGATTAGTAGAATATGTTGAAGATTTTCAGCTTAGACAACTTGTTACTCACCGTGTTTTTAACTGTTGTTTCACCTTGCACATTAAACATGGGATTTAGAAGATCAGTTATTTTTTGTTTTATATTACATTGGACCTTGAAACCATGAACTGAAGCAATTTAAGGATAAAGTTGTACATTTGAAAAATACTGCGCTGTCACATTAACTATTCAACACTTGAATCTATAAACATCAAACATCTTATTATTAAAAAAAAAATAATAAATTCATGACCCTCTTGAGGTGTACTTTTATTCCACTACCTCTTCAGCCTTTTAAGAGAAGTGTTTCTAAAATGTGTGTTACTTGAGACCTTTTTCTCAGAACCTCAATGGTCTCACCGTACTGTATGTACTCTTCTGGGATGGTAAATGAAACTGCCACAGAATGATCCCTTTCTCTGTAATAATTCGGTATTTGTCGGCAACGGCTTTACTTTGGGGTGGTTACTTCCCTCCGGTATACACCAGCTCAAACATTTGCTTGGTCCTTTGAAGCTTTAAACCCCACGGGTAAACAAAGAAGGTTCAGTACATTTTTATACAAGTTTAAGTGAGCTGCCGCAGCTTCTGTATCTCAACCGCATGGTTTCATTCTTACCGAGTGCCATAAGACAGAATGTGTCTGTACTTAAAACCCAGATGACCACCGCTGACTTCTATCACTTCACAGCAGAACAACTAATAAAAGTGACAGACAAGTGGCTTTTTAAAGGCTGTTTCCAATTACGCTCATATCACTTTGCACTTTACCACAAGGGAAATGAACTAAAAAGCTTTTGGCCAATCTGTGGCCAGATAGAGGGGCTGAATGAATATAGTCTGATGGATTATTGATGGACACGTTCCAGCTCCGGCAAAGTATATTGGGGAGCTGAATAAGATTAGCAAACTATGCAATTAATCCATGCATAAAGTAACACACTACACTTATAGTTAAGGCTTCTAAATAATCAAAGACAACTGCCATTATTCTGAATAAAGAGTTCAATTAATAATTACATTACTTAATATTATAGCAGCTAGTACCTGATGTACTGCCACACTCTATTGGTGCCTACTCTGATGGTACACCAACCATCTTTCTCCCTCATTATATTCATGAAGTGCTGTGCTCTATATTAACTTTCTGCCCACAGGAAATGCCCAAACCTTGGATATTTCCTAAATTCTGCCACTCTAATGTGGCCACCAAATCTCAAAAATATATAAAAATGAAAAGCCTATTTCATGTGCTGTCAATTCTGGTCATTTTCACTTAAAATCAAAGTTTCACTAACTCTGTAACCTCTACGATTTAGTTTTTGTAGTTATTTTGAAAGAAGTGTTTGCTAAACTTTTTCCATTAAAAAAAGCCCACACATCAACAGTGTTGTAAACAAAAATGCCATGAAATTCAATCATCTTTTTAAACTTACTCACAAATTACTTGTGTAGAACTTGTTTAGTTGACCACTATACTGATATAACAGCAGGATTTAAAGAAACTAACATTTAAGGGTGAAGGTGCCTGCATTGACTAATTCAGATCATAAATAAGTAAGGTAATTACATACAAAAAAATGCCTAAAACTGATTGAAAGGCCAACTAAAATATGTCAAAAGGCAAACCAGCATCTATGAAGGAGAACTAAAGGCAGTTGCTGCCAATGTTCGTGACAAAAAAAAAGACTGGCATCACTGTTAAATCCCTGTATAAGTGAGGAGAAGTCTTAGAACTGACAGGCCCCTCTTCAGTGACATCAAAATGTCAGATAACACAGCACTGAACAAAACCCCTAACCGACTTCAAGGGAACTGATGTTTCTGTCCTCTCTCTGTATAGTTTGAGGCTAAACAAAAAAAAAAACATCTTTGATTCCCTTCTTTGTTAACAGAAAACAATGATTCCCTCAGAAGTGACTTCTTTAGTGCCCTCACCTCGCTTCCTCAAACAAACAACTACTTGTTCAGCCTGGGACAAACAATGCATGTGACATGTTTCAGAAAAGAAAGGGCTTCAAAAATAACATTTTGGGGACAGATTTATCAGGACTTCAAGCAAGTGAAACTCAAAGCTCCAGACAGAGTAATAAAGAACTAAGAGATGACCTGACTGACAGCTTGTGAGTAAAAAACATTTTGCAGTTAGTAGGGAAAAAAATATATATCGCCGTCATCAAGAAATCAACTGCAACTGGCAATGTCTGAATAAGAAAACCTCAGATGACTGAAAAGTGGCAAGTGAAACCATAATGAACTCTAGTCACCCACTTTGAAACACCAACTACACCAAACTTCATTTATTTTTTCAACACTTAAACCCTAACTCTAAAACTGGATCTTTACGCAGCAACAAAGTCATTAACAAGTTCAGAAAAAGCAACACAAGTTATTCACATGAACTTTAACTGTTCCAATAACTCTGCCGCAATTATGTCCACAGATTAAACCATTTCTACTTCAGACGATGCTTGAAAATGTATTTGAGGCCATGGCTGAAGTGCAACAGGGTCTTAAACAGTTTGCCTTTACAAGCCAGCATCAGAGGACAGGGAAGTGGTTTTCTGGAAATGTAATCAATGACTGACTCATGTTGCAGGGTTTGCCAAGTGTCTGCTATTTATGCAACAGCAAGTGGACAGTACAGACACATTAGGTGAAAGATCACAGGCTGATTAGCCAAAAGGCCTTCAGCCGGGTGCGTTCAAACACAGACTACAATAAAATGTCTTATAAAATGGGCCTGGCAAGCCCTTGAAGGTACATCATCCCCACTTGTGCAATTTATCCCTTTACTACCAACGCTGCACACTGAATACAGTCCTGAATACAGACTTACGGTGGGAACTTACGTTGTGGGACGTATGAGAGCAGTCTTGCCCAGACGCAGGATGACAGGCCCCCGAGGGTTACGAATCTTCTTGACATCTGGACTCTTAAGCAACGAGAATCGCCTCACCAGATTATACCCTGGTAAGAAAAAAAAAAAAAAAAACATACATCAGCTTTCACTTCAAAGAGGATGACAGAAAGTTGATGTTAAACTATTGTTGTTGTTCAGTTTACCAGTGATATTCTGCCGAGCTGCCTGCGGAAACTTCCATTCTTCCACTTGCAACAACGGACACAGTTCATCTGCAGAGAGCAAGGCATGACACGAGATAAAGATAACAAACATAAACTAATATAATATTTATACATATATATCATTACAGCATTAGTGTATAGTTCTTCCTCATCATATTTTTCAGGTTTTCAGCCGTAGATTTAGTCACTGCTGTGGCCTTAAAGCTGAAGAGGAATCCTCCACAAACACATTCCGTTTTTCCAAGACTAGTTTTTATGAAGAAACACTTTCATGCAGTGCTTGTTGCAAAAACATGCATATCAGTGCATGACTGACACACATGGCTTTTAAATAGATTTTAAAAACATTTATTTTAAGAGAGCTGCAGTTTTATATATATTTCTAGAAATTGTAAGGCTGACGTTGTGGTCTCAAACATAACCTTTCAGTCTAAGTGCAGCAGGACCCAGTTTGTGTGAGACAGCTGGGAACTTTAAACAGACATTTAAGAGCAAGAGAAATATTGATCCAAAAGAAAGCAAGTTTAGTGGAGGTGAACGAGAGTCAGAAAAAAAAGTGTAAAACACAGAAAGTGAGATGAAATGAGGGCACGGCAATGCAGAGAGGAACATAGCCTTATTCTGACAGGTTGTCTAGCACCAGGCTTGTCTGTCGCAGGCCTTTGATGGATATGTTCTCACCCTGTCAAGGCAGGTTACAGAGAAAAGTGTTGCCTGTCAAAGAAGCCTGAACGCCTACTGGGAGGTAGGAACGGGGAAGGGGAAAAAATAACTTTGCCAGTTGAGGAAAACCTTGACTCTGTGAATCACTGTAATCCACTATAAATTGATCTCTTTGGGGCTGAAGACCAAAGGGGCAGAAGCAAAAAAAAAAATAAGAAGATTTACTTATGTATTTGTTAAATTAATGGTGGGTTTAGAGGATCATCAGGAAATGAAATAGTAGTATCACAAATATCAGTAGTGCTTGTAACAGCAGCAGAAGAGGCATAACAGATCAGTAATGGTAGTAGTAGTAGTATTAGTGGCAGCAGGAAATGTATTAGCAGTATTAGTGGCCTCACAGATAGGGTAGTGGTGGTAGTATTAGTAGTATTAATGAATCGGAGTAGAAGAAGAACTAGTAGTGCTGTCGCAGAGTATAGTAGCAATGTTTGGATCACTGTAGTAGTAGCAGTAGTGAGAGCACTGATAATGTAGAAATAGTAGCAGCAGAAGTACTAGGAGTAGTTTTAGTTGTAACACAAATAGGGTAGCAGAGGTATTAGTTGTAGTACTTGCAGTAGTAAAAGTGGAACTAGTGTTGTCACAAAGAGAGTACAGTAGTAGAAGTAGTAGCATTGGGACCACCGCTAGAATAGAAGTAGAAGTAGTAACAGTATTGGGATCACATAGACCAGGGGTCTCAAACTTGCGGCTCGTGGGTCTCTTGCAGCCCGTGGCATGATATTTTGCGTGATGTTAAAGTTGTATTTATAATATTTTATAGGTCTGTTCTCCACATTTTATGGTAAATCCTACAGTTCTCAAACCCTGATCCACAGTTTCCTTCTGGTTCTATGGGATCTATGGGAAAATTCTTTTTTTAATTAGATTTTTACTTTTGTATAGAACACTGAAAGCTGGTGTGGCCCCTTCAGTTAAATGAGAGTGTGGGTGGTGGCCTTCATCTTATTTGAGTTTGAGACCCCTGACACAGACACCTGTTCTTATGGAGGGTGTTATGAACCTCAGCTCTGGGTAAACTTAAAGAACCTCAAGATTGCTGTGAATATTTCAAATCTGCACATCAAACGATGAACACAATGAAACACATTCGTCATTCTAACTTATTTGGTCTCAAATCTAGGTCCAGTCCTGAATTTTAAACCTTAAAATGGAGAGTCTGAATCCAGCACCATAACGCTGACTACGGCTTTAAGTGAGACATTTTTTTCAAATATTAGAAATAATTATGCATACTAGTTCTGACTCTTCCGGCAGGATGGATTTAATTAAATTAGGTTTTTAATAAGTCTTTCTTTGATGGATCCTAAAATTCAGGACGCATCAAGTTGCCTCGAAACAGGAAATGACACGGTCTCTAACCAAGCAAAACTTATCCATGCTGGAAGTCACATCAAAAAGAGGTAGAAAGAGTTGAATATAATTACTTTCATAATAATCTCCAACTGACTTTAATTATGAGTCGGGGATTTAAGGAATTCAATTTCACGGAGCCAAGTGCAACAAAGAATTAAATCACATTTAGCAATGCATCAACTATTATCTAGTTTATCTTTTGATCCCCTGCAGCTACAGCTTGTCTTGTTTTGAAAAACAAAGAGTGCAGCACACTCTGGCCTCTCAATCTGCAAAGGCTCTTTTTTCCCCCACAGCTTTCTAAACCAGAAATTGAAGTGTGGAAACAGAGATGTCAAAACTGAGAACTTAAAATTAGTGGGGGAGCGAGGGTGGTGAAGGAAGCCATAGAAGAGGTGCTAACGGACTGTGATTTTCAGACAAGTTAAGTGATTCTGAGGAGGAAACAGGAAACATCAATCACAGCTTGAGAGTCATCTGTGGCCAATGGCAATGCCTCTTTTTCTGCAACCTCTGTGTTTTCCTTAACACACACACAAACACCTAACTGTATCAGAGGAATGGTTTCTCCTAAATGCTGCAAACTCAGCATACAACTCTGTCTGCAGACTCACAAAAACTCCGTTTTGTAGCCAAAAGTTTGCGTTTGCTCTGTTCACACTACAGTTATGCATCAATATAATTTCCAATAAGTTTATTTCTGGTAAATTAAATTCAGATTAAGGCTTCGTCTGGTTGTAGAGATCTCACTTGTGCAGCTGTTGTAATGCATAAACTGCAGAGAGAAGAGGAAGAGACAGGTAACCAGTAGATTTCTAACAATTTGACAACCAATCCCATGGGTTAAATTGCTAGATACATTATATAGTATTATTATTATATATTTGGGCTACATTGTGGACATTTCAACTCCGAAGAGAGGTGACCAGTTTTGGCGGAAAAAAATTACATAATGAAGTGATTCAATTATGCCTTAATCTAACGTTTATTCTTTGGTTATGGAGCTAGTGCCATACCAACATTCATCAGATGAGTTTCACCATCCTATTCCAGGGCCACATGCGGAGACAAAATATACTCAGTCACATCTTATTTGTTTATTTGGTGCACTCCAATATCTGTACCAATCTTCAATGTTGGACTAAACACCCGCTTTCATTAAGCTTTACCAGTTAGTTCTGAAAAACAATCCTCTTGAATGAGATGACAATAAGCCAAGAGCATCCACTTGCAAAAGAAGAGGCAACGCAAATGCAATACCAAGAAAAATATTGGCTGGGTTTAAACGGGTGACTCGGAAGTCAAACAGAGCAAAAGGATTATTTAGAAAACCAAAAGGAAGAAAAACTTTTGATGCCTTGTAAAGATTTACAATTGACCATTCAATGTTTTACCAGAGTGAATGGCGAGAACATTCAGGACCTTATGTTAGTAGTAAGCAATTGGCATCAATATATTTTTAATCTTTGACACATTCTACCAGACCAGTAAAAAAAAAGTTTGAATCTTGTATCAATGACTGTGTCATTTTGAGTTTATTGTTGTTGTCTTCACTGAAAAATATTTCCTAATCAAATAAAGTTCCATTATTGCTGATGGAATAGCCATTCTGTGGTTAAATTCTTTTGTTGATAGGTGTATGGATCAAGTGTAAATACGGTAATAGCCAGATGGGACCAAAAGGAAACATTATTTCTTTGCGGCACTGCACCAATTCACCGGACTGGTACAGATCCCCGGCCCAGTAGTTGGGTACCACTGCTATAGACTACAGCGGATTCTATATACTTTTCTATACAGTATATGAATACTGCATACACTTATTCAACGTGAATTGTATTCTCACATTTTATTCACATCTATACAGCTCAGCTGAGTGGATAGATATTATTTTTAGGCCCGCCGCATGTCAGTCGACACACTCCAGAACTTAAAGTCCTATTTCCTCTCAACTTGAACTCTACCTTCTCTCAAGCTGCGATCAAAGGAATGCACTCACTTGTTGACAAGCTAATTAGCACAAAGTATGAGTGTCACTCCGGGATCCCGCTAGAAGCTGCATGTAGCCTTTAAGAGATTGGATGGTCTTGGCAAGGTTCACTTCATCTTTGATGGGTTATTTTTGACTCTTGCCAGAGGTAAGTAATGATACTCCACTGGCTCCAGTGATGCAGTCAACTGCTGTGTTCTCTCAAGTCTCGCCATTGCCAAATATTAGAAATTGGAGAATTAACCTCTTTATGAAAAAAGAAAAACAACTCTCGACATCTCTCTAACTCCTTCACTTACTGAAATACAAATTAAGCTCATTACAACAAACAACAGTTTTCTTTGCATGTGTACTTTTTGAAATTTCTACCCATCTTTCTGACTGCACTGATCTCCAGTGATACAGAGCAACGGGGTGACCTTTACCAATTTTTCAGAAGGTCTACAAGAATGAATAGCCCCATTTGTCCTGATAAGCGTCCTGTTGTGGCCAGAATGTGCTTAAACCAACTGTCTCGGAGTATTAATTCTGTTTTGATAGCAGCAAACATTTGGCAAATGGCTTTCATTTGGGAGAGGACTTGTGCTTAGGGTGTCAGAGTGTGTGATGGGTGATAAGAGCAGGTTTGATAGTTGTTCAATGTGCCTCACAATGTGGCAGCCTAACAATAATGGGACTGCTCTGTGGATGAGAAAGTTAGAGCCGGATGAAGCGATATGGAAGCCAAGCGTTATAAATCATGCGAAATGCAAAGAAGAAGAAAAAAATTGCTGGCGTGATGATGATATACTTTATAATTAGGCACCGCACATTACCTCAAAGACAGATGTGTGCATCCAAAGGATGATTGAAGGAAATGGTTACAAGGTCAGCCTTCAAAACAACCAGTGTGAACACAAAGCAAAGCAATGTGTTCACACTGGTTGTGTACAACAGCTCTACTACAACCAAATTAAATGTAGAAAATAATCTTGAGGAAAACGTTCAGTAGATTTAGTACATGTAAGCCAATCATTCATGTTTGATTTTAAAAAAAAAGTTAAAAAATTTCTTACGAAAAAACAGTAAACAAAGGAATTAGTAGGTAAAGTACTATTGCTACTAAAATTACAGGACTATAATGATAATAAGCTAATTTTAAATATTAATAAAGTTTTTATAAACATAGCATGTGTCAATTTATTATGCCTTTGTCTTTACAGTTTTACCTTTCAAAGATGTACCTAAAACAAAATGACAACTTTCAACAATTTAGTTCTTGATGAACTTTCTCTATATGGTATACTGGGTCCAGTAAATGTCGCTGTCTTTGGGGACCTAAGATAAAAAACCTTATATGGCTGACAAATATAAAATTCTACATATTACCTGAGTGAGGAAGAGGGTTGTTGATTAATTACTAAATCAAAGAATGCCATGTTGAGTCAGAAAAATTTGCCAATGTGCTTTACTAAGCCGTTTAGACAAAAAGCATCTGTGAATTTTCCATACACAGACACAAATACTCACCAATTTATAGTTTCTGGCAAACAGCTATTGCCAAGGGACAAAGGGCCTAAAGGTATATGATTAATAATACATCAGTAAAGTTTACACTGCCTCCCCAGGTACATTTTATGAAAAATATAATTCTTTTGCTTTCCATAGTCCCTGATACCAGATATGTCTGCATTTTTCGCAGTGTTTGCAGTTTCGGGTTATTGCGAAACCGGTCAGCGCAATAGCTTCTTATATATGAATCGTATAAAATATCACCAGACAGCAATGACAGCCTGCTGGCTGCAAAATTGTGCTGCTATAGAACTATGGTTCTCATGCCATGGCATGTGTACCTATAGTGGTACTCTGACGCATCCCTGTGTCTGCAGTTACTTTTTTTGTGTGGCTTCAAAACTAAGTGCCAGTTTCTGTCGTTACTGCACTACGTTGTAGACTTTGGCGCTGGTCGAGCAATAGACTAATAATCTTCTTTAGATCTGGTTCTGTTACTTTGCTTCCTGTGCTCAGAGACACACATGACAGGGATAAGCTATTTCCATGTTACTTAATGATGGTGCAACTCGAAGAGTCTAAAGTACCGGTGTTGGCACAGCTTTAAAGGTTTGGGAACCAACACAGCGGAACCTTTAACTCCTGAATCCGATCGCCTTTTTATTTCAGTCAATGTCTCTTTCAATTACATTCACTGCAATAACATAAACTATAAATACCCCCTTCCTCTTCCTCCTCCTTCAGCAGTTGGAACAGCATAATGGTGTTTCTCAGTCATCTTTTTTCCATTATTGCCTCACCACAGACACAATGTAATCTCGAATGACATTTGCCCCTTAAATACAGGAGCCAGAAGGAAGGGAGAGCTATGCTTTCATACGGTTAGCCATTAAGAAATTTAATATTAGTGACTGGTTAACATTAGACGATGCTATAGATAGCAATCCTAGATGCTGTACACAGGTGAATCAGGACAAATTCCCTGTAGTATGTAGCGCAGGCCTTTAAAGGAGGCAGCACATGCAGGTAAGACATTTGACCAAGGCAAGCATTATGACATGTATCAAGGGTGGGTCCTAAACCTTTCCATTCTAAGGTCCCTAAACATGACCATGACCAAAATGCATTTTTTTTTTCTATTTTATTGACTAAAAGTATCAGCTTTCAGGTATCATTGGAAACTTGAGAATTTAACAGTAATTTATGGGTTGCACAGTTCAGGACAGACAGAGTTAAAGATGCTGAGGTTCTCTATAAGGGTGAAAAGAACGGACAGGATCAGAAATGAGGTAATAAAGAGATAACACAGACATGAAGGTTTGGAGAAAAAGCTAGAGAAGCCAGATGGTTTGGACATGTTCAGAGGAGGGACAGTGGTTAAAGAGTATGTTAGAGATAGAGCTACCAGGTAGAAGACACACAGGGGAATTATGGATGCAGTGAAGGAGGACGTGGAGATAGTTGGAGTTAGAGTTAAAGATGGAGAGAACAGGGTATGATGGAAAATGTTGACTCGCTGTGGCAACCACTGAAAAAGGGACAAGTTAAAAAGGAGAAGAAGACAGTGTAAGGACCTACATCAATTGTTTACGACTATTTACTTGAGGTACAAGGAATACATTAAAACATAGACAAATTAACTGCTACACTACACACTGTATCTTTCTTTGGCTCGTCTCAAAGGAAGAGGGAACAGAGAACGTTCCTGGATGATTTCCAGCGATTAAACTGCAGCACAGCAACATGGAAAATCATAAAATACACTACTTTGGAGACACATTGTCTCATTTTCCCCTTCTGGCAGACACGCAGACACACAGACACACACACAGATGCTGACTGTGTTCATGTCATGAACAGTTACAAAGGACGTAAAGCACTCCTCTCACAGAGATTCCAATGTTTGACCCAATTCCTCTTTGCTCCAATCTCTGCACACAGACTTGGTCAGTGGGAGTTAGCCTGACCATCTGTTGAATGTGCACAGGCATCTTAAATAAACAGCTACGCTAACTGCTCTGGGGTTCAGATAGGACTTGGCATTGCATTCTTTAATAACAAGCCATTTTTTCTGCAAGTAGATGAGACTGAGCTTCCACTGAATTGTTTTTTTTCTCTGTGGAGAGCAAAGGTAGGACAGGCTTGTTCATGAAGCAGTAACCTTGGAGTAAGTGCAAGGTCTGACTGACTGACTGGAGAGCATTCCTTCTCGGAGATTCTGAAAACATCCAAGGAAAGAGCAAAACATTATGTTCTGCCCTGGTGGACCTTTGTACTGCACTCTAGCATTAAGATGTATTCTTCAGCAAATCTCAACAGCAACATGATGAAATATCCGAAGTTCAATGTTTTTAAAAGGGTAAATATTTGTAAAACAGATCTAAAAAAAAGAAGAATTTTTAGAAATGTGTGTTTCCCATCGCTTTGAAGAAAAATTACTGAAAAAAATACAGAACTGACTGCTCATGGGGGACTATTCAGATTAAAAAAATATTCTTGCTGTTATGTGTGACAAAAGTGCAGGTTCACAAATATTTTCAAATACTGAAATGCTTGGCAAAACCCCCTAATTATATTGTCAATTCATGTGGCATAATGTCACAAAGGCAAGAAGAATCAGTGTCACGTAGATACTTTAACCAATTAGCAACAACTAGCAACTACTTTCACTTTGTCAATAATTTTTTACATTTCAATCAAAAAAAATTCTGTTATTAAATGTAACATTAAAGTTTGTTAAGCATTGTATGCCTTTTGAGGAAATTAGTCCTCTGTTTTGTAAATGTATTTTCAAAATTAATGCGCTGGTATTACCAAAGTGTATTGTTAACATCAAGTGTAATGTGATAATAATAATAATAATAATAATAATAATAAAAACACAACATGCAACAAATCACACCATCAATGCACCTAACCTTTTATCCTCACAGAGGAAAAATGATAATTGCCCCATTGGCTAAAATACTTGTGTGGCTCATTAAAAAAAAAGATGGGTCGGAAACATTTTTGACTAACTCTATTACTTTCCATGTGCTGATGACTGTCTTTTTGCAGAATCACTTTTTTGTTTAAGCACAGAACAGCAGCAACACAAACACACCAGTACATAAATCCATTGGAGTGGTCTGTAATGCAACGGCACTACTGTCAGCATTGCGTTGCTAAAAGCAATGGCATTTGAGCCTTTTCATTTGACTACTTTTTTAGTCTCAGGCAGATGAACTGCAGAAGTGCAGTGTAATCATCCAGCTTGACTCCACTACACTAGTTTTACTTAAACCTGCTTTCCTGCTGTAACGTCAGCAAATTACCAGTAAGTACAGATTTGGATGAGCCGGAGAAATAGTTACAGCGGGATGGAGCGTGTGTGCGTTAGCTGCATTAGAGAAAACACATTTTATCCACCCACCGGGGCAGAAGACTCAGGAGAACTGCAAGCTGACTCAGTATCATCTGCAGAGCTTTGAAAGGGGCCTCCCAGGGGAGACCTAGCTTCTTTGACATTGCTCTGTTTAAGGCAGATTTTTGGGCCCTAATTGATATTGCAGAGACCCCGGAGACCACAAGGACTGTAGGTGTGACAACAAAACAACTGAAAGTGCCCAATGGGAGATGTCCCTTCACGCTGCTGATTCTGCACTTCCTGAACATCTGTTCCTCTAACTCATTTGATTACAACCTACACACATTCTTTACCAAAACAACAACCAGAGGCCATCTCACTAGTCTGAAGACGGCCCCCTGTTGGGTCCATGTAATGGTGCATCTTTGGTTCCTGCATTTCCTATACATTGTATAAACGCCTGGATAATTGACTGACTGGCTGAAGAGGAACCAAACCACACAGAGTAAATACACAAGCCTTCTCACCGCAGCCTAACCACACAGCCTTGGGTTGCAATTGTATAAGCCGTAAACATGGTTTGAACATGGATAAAGTTAAAGGAACTCATTAAAAAATTGGCAATCCGTTGATAAAGGTTGCATTAGCACAATCATTCTCAAACCTTTTGTTGGACAAAAGCAGGCGGGGCTTCAAAATCCCCATTTGTTCAATGTTGGGATTTTTATGGCCAAACAAAAATCTTCAACACAACGTCATATTTTATAATGAATCCAAATAATAATGTCTTGAAACACTTGAACATTATCCTGCCCATATCCATATAAATATCCTTAAGGATTTAAACCACACTTTAATAACCACTGTATTAGGATTTAACAATACCAACAATACCAAATATTTGCTTAAGATTAACTCCATTTGCATTTTTATTCCATCCAACTGAGGCAATTACTGAGGTGACTTTACAAACGACAATGTTGTTTGTTGTTAAAGCAACAATTATTCAGGTTTACCCAAATGTTATTTTGCTAAAGTAACAGTTCCTTAAAGCTAAAATCACAGCAAACTGGATAGTTTTACGAAAAAAACTTTCTGAAAAGCACATTCTTCATTCATTTTTGTACTTAATAGATTACAGATACAAAAGACTCAAATAAAGAGACATCTACTAAAACAAATGTAAAAAATAACACATATCTGCAAGAAAAAAGAATCGGTTGGCGTGAATTTTAATTCAACCCAGACCTGGCTGATGGTGAACTCACCTAGCTCCGGCGCCGTCTGGTCACATGTTCCAAAGCTGATCGCCAGCAGAGTCAGAGAGGTGAATAGAAGCCACATGGTTCCACTCCTCTGTGAAGACCTCACCTCAGACACCAGCTGAGGCGTAGCAAACAGAAAAAGGAAGAAAAAAAAGTTAAAGAACTTTGTGTACTTTGCCCACGTGCAGCTGCATTTTTTGCCAAACAGCAGGGGATTGAACTTGATTGCTAATCAGACATTGATGTATATTTATCAGTCACTCATAGCTGTTAATTATGTGGTGTGAGATGGACTCTGTTGGCTGCATACAAATTAAACCCCAGAATGGCCTTCGTGGGTGGGTGTAACTCTTTAAAGTCAAAGTCATCGTAATCCATCTGCATGGAGTTTGACTTGGCTAATGCTCAGTGCATGGAACACTTTATTAGACACACAGCCAACATCTAGGAAAAGTACCAAACGATACCTGATCGTGAGATCTGCTGCAGAAACACCCCCTGCATATGAGAGCGAAGTGATTTACATGCAGACTTGTTAGTCTAGAGACAGACAGTGGGGCCAAAACACAAACACATCTGGAGACGATTCCATTAGAGATAGAGCTATGTTGCACCAGATGCTTCCACGTGGCTTGACAACAGTCGCACACACTCTCTGTCTGTGTGTGTTTGTGTGTGTGTGTGTGCAAGGGGAGGGACATTCAAACACAATTAAAATGCTTGCCACATCAGAATAACTATTATATCCAGTCTCCGCAGTACCTCAGCTTTACTGCAACCCCTTATTCATATACGCAACTGTAAGAATGCTTCTGCAGACGCACGCACCACCCACACTGACTTGCTTCAACTCATCTCACGTGACCTGGACTTGCCCCTTAGCGTATACTAGCCCCCATAAGTCTGTCACCCCCTCCCTGGGGCAGGAAGGCAGGCAGGCTGCGTATCTGTACACACACCTGTCTCGTGTCTCAGGAGGAGCGAATCCCAACGGTCCCCTAGGGGTTCGCAATGTGGTGCGCAATCCCAGTGGAGGACACGGTGTGAATACTGCACTGAACTTGACTGCCCGCGGTGTGTTGTTCAAAAACAATGTGCTGAAAGAAATCATGGGCTGGAGATTGACTGGCAACTAGAGCGTGAGTCAGCAGCTTCCTTAAAGGAACTCACTAACAGTGCTGAAGTACCATTCATCTCCTTATTATATACAGTCATGGAAAAATGAGTCATGGACGACCATTGATTTTTTTTCAACTTCTTGTTCACTTTGAAAGCCTTGTACCACTAAGACAGGCATGGACAATCTAAGGCCCGGGGGCCAGATGCGGCCCATTGAGCTTTTTAATGCAGCCTGCTAAGCTTCCTACAAATTAAATAATTTATTTGTATTATTATTTTACTTCTGCCTTTCCCTGCAAGTCCTGCAGTTCCCCAGTAGATTACTTCAGAAAGGCTGCTAGATTTAACATTTTAGGTTTTATATGACCCTTACATGCCAAACCAGCTACTAGGGAGCAAAAGCCAGTGTTTTTTTTAGTGCCGGTCCCGAACCCGGATTAATGATGAGGGTTGCGTGGGGCGTAAAACTTTGGCCAAATCAAAGATGAGAAAACAATTTGGACAGGGCGAGATGGAAGTTGTTGACACCCTGTGTGGCAACCCTTGAGAAAAAAGGACAAGCCAAAAGGAAAAGAAGATATGACTTTCACATGCCATTTATCTAATCTCAACAAACATTCCATCTTTCTGCTTTTCACTTGGCTCACCCCTGCCCAAATTCTGGGTCCCACTGTGGCCCACGAGTCAAAAGGTTAGCCCACCTCTGCACTAAAGGTATAATACATGAAAAACACAATAAACACGAAAACACTTTACATTCAAGAAAGCAATGAAATTTGGCACGGTATCAGCTTGGATATTACACATTTAGTGAGCTATTTCTGTTGTTATTATTATATTTGTCCAAACAAATGAACAACAACAAATTTTGTGGTCAAATGCAAAAGAATGAAAAAGAAATTCAAAGAATTGAACGAAACTGCGTGAGTGGTCCAATACATTTTTTCATGACTGTATTTTAGTATGTATCTGAACTCAGATATTTAAGCCAAAAATGCAGCAATTTTATTATTATCTGAAAAAAAATATTTTGCTTTCTATGATAAAATGCTATAGACATCTCACCTTGTTTTCTATCCTTTCCATCCACAGCTAAGTGACTATCCAGCTGACTACAGCAGATAAAAACAAGACCATATTGGAGACCGGACTTAACCAATGTGCTGGCAGTTAGCCTTCGAAAGCAGACTGATCAGGTCGCCCAGTTCACTGCCAAAACAGGAAGGAAAACAATGACGGATTTGAGTGTTTTCCAGCACAGAAAGCCTGACAAAGGTGCTAACCCACATCAACAATAATAATATGCCCTGCATTTTCTAGCGTGCTGCAGTTTGAGATAAAGCGCTCATCCAAAAGTAATTCCTCTCTTCCCAGGTGCCGGGGCTTTTGCCTATTTCCTAGTTATATTTTTTCACAGTAACTATTAGTTTCGGCACTTTTACGGCTGGAATACGGCAACATAATTCGCCTGAATAATAGAGAGCATTTTCTACTAGAGGATTTTTCATTTTTTTGTTGTCACCCATTTCATCATTATTGCCAATGCTTACTGAACAACGCCAACGTCAGTGTGCGCGCAAGGAGACAATAACACATTTGAATAGAACATGTCATTTTATTTCGTAAAATGGACGCTTTTGACTCAGTCGGACACTGATAATTACACAGAGCAACAGTGAAGAGTGTTTTTATCTGAGGCTCAAATGGTACAACCAGGCTCAGATATACTCACTGTCTAGTGTTTGTGTTTATTTTTGTTGTTGTGCAAGCCAGCACAGAGATTGACTGACAGCTCACTCTAGTCTACAGTCCTATATTCAGTCTAAATAAGATTACTAGGCCATGGAAACATGCTTAGTGGTCAACACCATCAACAAATACTCACTCACTAGCAAACATGGACAAGCACAAAAAGTGATCAGAAAAAATACAGTTGGCTGGGAATCAATAACAAACATCCTGTCTCAATTAGTTTCTAACTTTAGCTTATGACTCTAAGCAAAACAACAAACTCCTTTGTCCACCAGGTCATTTGATTATTCAACTCTTCTCTGAGGTGAAGAGGGAATAAATGTTGAGTGGTGGGGAAGTATGTGCAATATCCCCACAATTGTACAGTGCAATATACCTTTGCTACGCCTTAGCATTATATTTATTATATTATACTATACTATTATATTTCAATATATGCCTTAAACCTTAAAAAAGTGTATAAATTTCAATATACACTACCAATCTTAGTATAATCTGTACTGTAAGCAAATTGTACTGATCTATGTGTATGTATAAATATCCATATATATACACAAATATTATATATATACTGTATATAATGCATATATATATGCACAAAGATAGATGACAATATTATATAATACAAAGTTAACTCAGAATTAATATTTACATCGTTAAACATAATAACTTTGATTACTCAACAACACCACACACAGCAAAAAACACCCACTATTGATTTACTAATAATACTAACATAAACCTATGTATCTACTACTAACCTTCTGATCCACTATTATCCACTGATCACTGTCAAGGTCTTACATATTACATCTATATAATATCTGTTGTATTCTATTGCAGTGCTTCCCAATCTTTTTCTGTTACGCCCCCTCCCAAGCAAGAAGAAAACAATTCGCGCACCCCCCCAAACCCCACCTGCCCACCACCCACTCTCCACCGCAACTATAAATAACTGCATTTGTCTATAAAATAGTTCTAGGTACACCTCTGCATAACATCGTATCCTTGTTAACATAAAGAAACAAAAAAAGAGATATAGTTCAACTTACAAAGAAGTGCAATTACACTTTATTGCAGTGCGGCAAAAAAAAAGCGTGTGACCCCAGGGTCACACACACCCCCCTCAGCATTGCACCGCCCCACACTTTGAAAACCTCTGTTCTATTGTATTTATATTTTGTCGTAGTGCTGCTAGAGCAGCAGCTTCTTAAAGGAGTAATAAAGATTATTATGTTAATTTTACGTTCTAGATAAATCTATCTTTCTAAAAGAATATATATTCCCAGTCAAACAAGTTGACACAATATAAAACATTTTTGTCCTGGATAAATGTCCAGAACCTCCAAACCCATGGTAAACATTTGCTAAATAAATTCTGATTATATTAGTTTGTCTGTTTAGTATTTCGCTTTTTTATGCTCCTTATACATTATATTATGTAATTTTAATTAAAGAAATACAGTAGTAGTTTTGTAATTCGCAACAATAAAATAAATAAACTACCAAACAGTAGAACTAACACTCTCTAGCTTGAGCTAAATCAATGTTTTCCCAACTTAACTGTAACTGTTGAGACCACCCACTCCCAGATTATTATTTTTTCTTTGGCTTATTGTATTTTAACTGTTTTTTGTCTGTGTATAACCGTGTTTTCCACATTTTTTAGGAAATTCGCTGCCTACCTGTTGCGTCCATTCTTCTCCCCGCCGAGTTTCTCTCCAAATTGATCATCTGATTACCTCCACCTGTGCAGTTTTAACTCCCGCCCCGAGAGCCAAACTGGGTTGCCAGATTTTCAGTCCCGCTTTTAAAAATCAGCCTTACAACAGTATTTATTTTCCTGCACTCTGCGCAACTTTATATCCCAGAGACGGAGTTATAGGTGGCACATTTGCATCCCCACTTTTTGAAAATGTTTTTCTTTATCTACTTCCAACTGCCTACAACGCAATGAGGTGCGGCTGGATGTTAAAAAAATAACAGCGTAAATGAATATGGAGCGAGGGACTCAGGCCCGGGGGCCAAACCTGTAATTATGTGTAACTATATTTGGCCTGCAAGATCATATCAAATAGAGTTAGCCCACCAGTATATAGGCCTTAAATTCTGTCAGGATTTGTAGTATAATTGATGCATGGTATTTGTTAAAGCACAGACATTTTATTTTATTTATTGTAGGTCTGTAAAAAACATTTAAACCTTAAAATGATGTGGAAAGATAAAGGCAAATACCACTGAAGAGTTTTTTTTATAGATTTTTGATAATAAATTCCCATTTTTTGACAATATTTAGTGGCTGTGCCGGATTAAATTCTCCATAAATCAACAATTAATCACCGGCGGAACTTCAAGACAGGTAAGGCAGGCAGTTGTTTGGGCCCTCGGCCACTAGGAGGCAGGGAACAATAGGGTGGGGGGCCCAGCAATATCTTGCTAGGAGCCACAGGAGACCCTAGCACCGCCCTACAGTTTATTCTTCAATAAATATGTTGTCTGGCTCGTGACTTCATGACAGTTTTTAATTGTGGCCCAGTGTTTGATTGAGTTTGAGACCCCTGCTATAGAAGGACAGCTTAAAGGGAGATCCACATGGTTTGTGTATCTACATTGATGATGGCGATGTCATTGCTACTGTTAGCCAATCGGAAAACGCCTTAGAGAGCCCATACATTGCATCTTTCTCACCAAGTGATTTTGCTTTGACCACTGCCTGATCTGCCGACCATGATTTAGCTTATACCTTTGATCGTCTCCTACATTATTAACTCTTTGTTAACTCCCAGCTGTGTTTGAGTCCCTGAACCAAGCTGGCCTCCTCATTTCACAGTTGTTGCTTCAAAATGCTACTGAACTTATGGGGAAAAAACATTTTAGTTTTTACCAGGCTGCCATGCAACTAAAAAAATACAAGTCATGGCAATTTTCTTACTAAGCTACTGATAAAGAAAATATGACAACAAACACTGTGCTCTTTACCCAATCTCCTGTCTAGAAGATTATACAAATGAACAAAACATAATAACACAGATGATTATAAGAGGCTTCTAGAAATCAAATTTTACCATCTGATTCAATTTTGGCAACCCCATTAGTTACAATGTAAAGGTAAGGAAACTGCAGAAACAGCCAATATTTCACTTTAATTATAGACTTTTTTTTCATTCAATTCTACTGTTTACTCTGGTTTTCATTATCAATAGTTATAGGGACAGCCCATCTTTGTTGTCACACACCTCAGATGATCCAAAACATGCATATGGAAAATAAGGCCCGGGGATGTAATCCGGCTAGAAAAAAAAAAAAGGTTTATATTTTAATTATATTGCCTCATTTTCACTACATTTCACTACAAATGATGTAAAGAAGGTTTAAATCTGCATTTTATCATCTCTTTTAAGACCAATGGCCAAGGAATCAAAGAGTTTCTCCATGTTTGATCAGCAACTACCCTGCAGTCACCGCAGGTAAAAGACAATGGCAATTCAGCAAACAAAACAGTTAGGGAGTCATGCAGTACAGTACTATTGCTGTTTGTGAGAGAAATCACCGAAAAAACTTCAACTACAATTTCTCTTGCCCTGATACATAGATAATGTGTTTGATGTATTCTATGGATAAGATGCGATTTAGTTGGCCCCGGGCCCCGCTACGCATAAGTATGTCAGTCTACTTTAGGCAGATGACCTGCTGCTCTCTTTCAGCTTGGTGCTAAGCTACTGATAGTCGGTGTTAACTTCACCAGTGAAGAAAAAAAATAAAACAAGCCTACAGTCAAATGGAAGACATAAGTTTGTTCAGGGACACAAAGGATGCTATTGGCTGCAGGCTTGACAACAGCCCAAGACTGGGAGCAGAGAATGTACACATCGCATTTGCGTAATTCTTCTTGATCCCACAGCAACTTAATGTTTATTGTATATTTAAAGTCAAGGGCAGTGGTTTTGTGTTGCACATTATTGCTGAAAAGATAAATCGATCCTTAAACCACCCCCTGTTTCTGTCATGAGCAATAGGAGTGGATGTATAAATATTCATTTGCATCTAAAATCTGTGCGTAAGGCACAAAGCAAACTCCTTGTCATTGTGATCCACACCATTGTGTACAACGAAATGTGGCCTCCGTATTTAACCCATCACCAAAGTGAATAGTGGGCAGCAGTTAGTGGGGACGGTGCCATGCTCAGTAGCAGCTGGAGGATTCGAACTAGAAACCCTCTGGACCCAGGTCCATTTCCTTAACCACTAGGCCACCATTACCCAATACAAAATACACGTTTTTGTTTGTGGTGGAGGGTCCTAAGGACATCATACAAGTCAGCAACATGAGAGGTAATAATGAGGAAAACAGATGTGTCTATACGACAATTCAAGCTTATTCTGCCACACATTCCACTCTTTCCCTATTTGAAAAAAGAAGACATACCTTTTTCTACATACTGATCTCAGACCTGCACGTATCTCATTATTTGTGACTTTAGATAATTATAAACAACTGACACCAAATAAGGAAACTACAGCCCTGGAGGGAAGTGTATGCCTGGTGTGTGGGATGGGGGTTGAGGTGAGGGGTGAGGGGGTTTAGTGATCCTGCATGTCAATGGAACAAAATAAAAACCGCACTGAGTACAAGTAGGGACTCAACCACATTAGTGATGCATTAAATCCTGGCCCAGGCTCAGGAAAATCAGCATCACTCCTGTCTACAACTGCACCTATAACTACAAAAAGAAACTAGTAAAAATGTATTTTCTTACTTTCCTTGGTTCCAACCATGTCACATTACACAAGCGTGTCAAACTTAATTCCCTTCATTACAGTCATCATGCTCGTGGAACAGAGTCAGTGTTCAGTAATGAACTTGCAGCGACTTTTGCCTTATTCAATCTTGGAATAATACATGTCTCTGGACTCTATAGATGCCTGGAATTGAAATATATACCGCAGGAACTTCCTCCACTAAGTTTCTCTGCAGAAACTTGGTGCACTCTTTCACTTTTATCCGCCTAAGTCGTTGCCAACACCAACCACAGAAGTCCATAAAAACATACCTTTAACTATTGACAACTCCACAAACATTAATCCGTAAAGAAGGTGTGTATCCAGACGCTGAAAGAGAGAGAATCCGACGATAAGAACGCAATTAGAATCCAGTGTGTTCTTTCTCAGCCCTTTGACTTTTTTTCCTCAATACTTCTTCCACGGTGGAAGAAAGGAAGAAGGAAAAAAAGTTTGTTGGAGATTGTCTGTGTCCAACTTTTCCCCTCCCCTCTCTCACTTCCTAACTCTACCTCTCCCCCTCTCTCTCTACACAAACCAATTCCCACATGTCCCTCCTTCACCTACTCTTTGCTTTCTCATGGTTCCTCTCTCTTTCTCAGTTTCTCATTACTTTTTTTTTGTCTCTATCTCCCCCAAATGTCTGCTATCTCTCCCTATCTTTTCTGCACTCCCACCCCAGGGAGATCCCTCAGTGAAACCACCAGTGTCCAGAAAATAAGCCCTAAAAGTTCTTTGTATTCTTCCCACAAACCTTATCTTGGCCCTTATCTCCTGCTTCCCTTTTGCCTTTGCTCTCACTTTCCTATTCTTTATAGTACGGTTTCTGTGATGATCGATACAAATTGGACTGATCACACTTTACGACCATACAAGACACATCTGACTCCTGTAGCCAGGACTGCTTTGGAAAAAAATCTTCAATTCCATGCATGCATTTTCAAACACTTATCCATTGCTGGGTTGCCGGGGCAGCAGTCTTGACAACAGCTACTCAAATTACATTGCACTACACAGTACCTTCCTGCAGGTGGTGAGCCCACTGGAAGCTAACCACCCTAACGAGGCTTTGAACCTGCCCAGGAGAACCCTGGGGTTTCACACCATAGAGAAAAAGCCTCCGGGCCAAAGTGATGGCCAGAAAACCTTATAACCATATACAAATATGGGCTGTGGTGGACTAGCGGTTAAGATAGTGGACTGAGGTGCACTGAGCAAGCACTGTCCTGACTCACCCAACGTCCAGTGCACTCACCACCCACAGGAAGGCTCATATGATAGATGTTTTTTTTAGATATTTTTTAGATAGATACGATCTTTTTTTTTTACTTTTCATTTTTAATTATTATTATCTCTTGTCATAACCCTGTCTATGCTATCGATCTCAAGCAAACACTCAAAAGACTCAATCCGCCTATCGCTGTAAGATTGAAACGGGGATATACAAGGTGGGACAGCGTTCTTTGCTTCAGCTTAACAGCTCGAAGCTGTCAGAATCAAGCACCTCTGGTAAATAGCAGTCTTCAAGGTTTATTTTTATGATTCATGTATGAGCCATGGACTGGCGTTACTGCCTTTGCCCTTTGATTGCTTCCCCAACCCCCTTCCACATCCCAAACCTTGGGATGGATTAAGCAGCAGAAGATGAATAAACAACCAAAGGTAGATGGCTTTGCAAGAGCACTCCTACCTCAAATTATACCGGCCTTGCTGCATTATGGAGAAGAATTTTCTCCATTAAAATTAATGAAGTAACTTATCATACTTACCTTGTGATTGAAGTCCAGGTCTCGCAGCTTCCAGTAATGTTGTAGTGCCGGCATTTATTGCTTCTGATCCATAAAGGTGCCCAGGCTGCAGTCCCCGACCATTCAGGAATGCTTGTGTTAATGGACATATTAATTTCACCTATATTGTCAGTAAGTAAATCGCTCAAAAGGCATATACATGTCAACTTGATTTTATTTATGCAATTGTCAGGCTCCGTGGGCTGATGTAGGTCGAGGGGTCTTCACGTCTCGCATCTCCTGTGAAGTTGTAATCTTTCACTCTCATTGACCCGGAGCCACCTGTTGGAGAGACGAGAAAGAAGAATAAAGTAAAAAAAAAAAAAAAGACAGGTGTGAAAACAGCCCACAGTATCTCAACAAGGACGCTTTTACTCGTGTAAAAAAAAGTGTCCAGGCCATGTTAGTGACCCCTGCAGCTGTCCTGTGGACAACCTCCTAATTTCACACTGATCGGTATGCCGCCTCTGTGACCTGAGCCGATTTGCATGTGTATGCGTGTGTACGTGCCATATTTTACATATTACTTTATATGCAAATATTCACTGACTTCTGACTACTTGCCAACTGAAATGGCATGGAATATTTTATAGAACCAAAAGGAAAAACAATGTGAAGTGGAAGCTAATGTGCTTCAGATTTTGCTGATGAGTAAGGGTTCACTGACATTTGACTTTTATTCACAAAAGCAAAATTTAAATATGAATAAATGTGCATTTTGCAATCCATTAATATCGGAGCCTTTAAAAAGGTGTTTTATTGTCTAAGTGCAGCAAGTTCCTGATGGAGCTTTAGGTTTCAGAGTAGTTTGTGTTTCCTAACTACTGGTTTCTAGAGTTGCTAAATGTGACCTCATTGTTATTCCTCCTCATGTAAGTCGCTTGGATAAAAGTGTCTGCTAAGTACATAGATGTAAAGGCATTTAGTGACAGTCGAATTGAAGAAACCAATCCTTCTCTGCAACTTAAGAAACCAACACTCTTTAGGTCAGGTGTGGACAGGGAGGCGGGACAGGAGCAATAAGATGGAGTATTAGTGTCAACTCATAGAAATGATGTGGTGTCGTGCAATAAAGACACAAATGCTAAAGTGCTTCTGACCTTTTTTTACATTATCTAATGGGGACAAGGAAGGAGGGAATGAAATGAATGTATATGCAGGGGTATAATGACAAGGTTAGTTCTGGGTCGAGGGCCAGATTAAATGCCAAAAGTTCCACACCCGGCCCTCGGGCCATAGTTTGCTGAGGTCTAAGATGGGATTGGAGCTAGACGATGGAGCGTGACAGACGGACAGATAGAGAGATAGTTACACAGATAGATAGACAGACACATACACAGACAGACAAAGTGATGGATATGCACATGGATATATAGGCGGACAGATAGATGGTTAGACAGATATATGGATAGACAGATAGTTAGGTAGGTAGGTAGGTAGGTAGGTGGGTGGTTGGCTGGATGTATAGATCGATAGATAGAAAAGTCTGTGGGCAAGAAAGTAGGGAGGTAGGTAGATTGATAGAGTGATATCTAGATCAATAGATAGACTGATAGATAGGTAGTGATGTTTCTATCGGAGGCCTGACCTGGGAAGGTTGAAAGACGTTACATATTTTTCCTGAAAGAAATTCTGTGAAAAGTTGAGAAAAAAGACAAACTTTAATCAGGTTTCTTTTTTCCCAAATGTCCTTTCAGTTTAGAGAGGGTAAAGACAACAGATGGATTTTGATTGGAACCTTCTACAGATCTTATATAAAAGGCTGCAGAGCATCACACTGGATCCACCAGGACTTTGGGGAGTTTCTTCACAGAGGCTGTGACGCTGCAGGGCTCTGGAGGAGCACAGCAGCACTGTGTTTCTGGTCAAACAAACACAACTGGCTCTTACACACCAAGGTTTGTCATTCAACCTGTTTTCTTTTTTTCCATAAACCCACTATCATGTCCCCTTTGCACTTTCAGTGATGTAGCATATCTTCTTTATAAAGTATTTCACAATATGTTTACATTATATAAATATAATTGTCTCATTGTAGCACTGTTCCTTTCTCTGATATGTCATGTTTTTTCAAATGCAGACCCACAATAAAAAATGATTGTATTCTTAAATAAAAACATCACACTCCTTCACCTTTGTAACCTTCCCCTGTTGTTGTAGATGTTTTCTGCCTTTTTATCAGATGCTTTTCATCAAATGCCCAAAAACTTACTTGAAAGGCTTCAAGGTTTTATTTATTTAATTCATTTGTGAACTAAAGTCCTGAAGCACATTGATGCAACAGCTGTTGTTTTTGTGCTGTATCACTGAAAGAACAGAAAAGGTGATGCTCAACTAACTCTGTTTGTGAATCAGGATTTTAATAAAGAATGTGACATTACAAAAACTTTTTTTGAAAGATTTCTTGAGTCTAGATAGATAGATAGATAGATAGATAGATGAAAAACATTCAGTGTGGCTGTCGCACCCTCTACTGACATGAATCCAAGATACCTTCATCAAAATATTCAAGGCTGACTAGCAGTCTAATTAGGAACTGAGCAAACTGTAGTTCACCGCTAGAGACATGGCACAGTATATCATCATGTCCACAATTGTACAAACACGTCATTGGTATATGTGAACCTGTGGAAGAAGTGCTCCAGCCTCAGCCTGGCCTTCACACTCCACCTCCACAGGACCACAGCATCAAGCACCAGCCCTCCTGTTTTAGAAGCATAACCACCAATAAAGATTGGTCCTGTAAAAGAGGCTCCGAACAGGAGGAAAACCTGAGTTAGGACAGAGAACAAATATGTCAAACGTCCACACTCTGAGAAGATGTGGAAGTCTCTGACAGTCTCTGTCATGAACGAGGTTCCAATCGGCCATTTCTCTCCAAACTAAGTCCCTCAAGCCGCTGAGGTACCTCTGTACAAACTGGAATCTGATGGTGGCCTTTCTACTAGGCAGGTGGACCTCCCTGACCTCCCTCTACCCTGGATAAAAACAATACTGCCTGAGGCACCCAATGCAATCAGTCCCAGAAGAAATTAACTCTCCACCTGGATCTGGGACAGGAGGCCTGGCGGAGGCTCCATGTCCATAAGACGATGCCATAACAAAGCCACAAGGTTGTTTACAACAAGGACCCTCCCTGGGAATGACAGCTGAGTGTGAAGCCATCTCCATTTAGTTAGTCTACACTCCACTTTCTCCGCAGCATTTTCTCAGTTCTTCTCAAAGGCGTCATTGCCTAGGTAAACACCCAGATATTTGATGTCGTCTGTTTTCCACACAAGGCCTTGAGGGAGAACGAGGAGGCCAGTCTGCCACCAGCCAACAGCAAGGGCTTCCCTCTTCTCCCAGTTCACAGTTGAGAACTTATCTACTACAGAACAGAGGAGCCCGAAATCTTGCTGATCCCTAACTAGTACAACAACATCGTCAGTATACGTAGACAGAACAACACTATTGTCTGTACCTGGAATAGCCAGGCCGCGAACTGACGATCTTATCAAGTTTAGCAGGGGTTCCAAAGAAATAGTATAAAACATGCCAGACAGAAGACAGCCCTGTCTGACCCCTCTGAACTTTAAAGGGTGCACACAAAACACCGTTGAACTTCAGCACACTCTCAATGTCACTGTACAACACCTTGATTTTGGCAATCAGACCAGGGGAAAAACCAAAGGCCTCCATGACTTGCGAGAGGTAAGTGCCCTCTAAGCGGTCAAAAGCCTTTTGCTGGTCCAGTTTGATCAAACCAGTATTTATATCTAATGCTCTAGAGCAGTGTTTCCCAATCCTTTTCCGTTTACACCCCCCAGCAAGAAGAAAATAATCCCCCCTCCAACCCACCGCCTACTCTCTGCCGCAACTATAAATAACAGCATTTGTCTATAAAATAGTTATAGCTACATAACATCCTATCCTTGTAAATAAACAAAAAAAGAGATATAGTTCAATTTACAAGGATGTGCAATTACACCTTATTGTAGTACGGCGGAAAAAAAGCATGTTCCCCAGGGTCACACGCGCCCCCCTCAGCATCGCACCGTGCCTCCTCAGGAGGGCCGGCCCCACACTTTGAAAACCCTGCTCTAGAGTTATGCAAGACGTCACAAACAAGGTGGACATTGTCATCCGAGGACCGACCAGGCACACAGTAAGTCTGGTCATGGTGGATTATCTCTTCCATTGCAGTCCGCAATCTGTTAGCCGGGACTTTTGACAGGATTTTGTAGTCGGTACAGAGGAGGGAGACGATGTCCTGTTCTTGATGTCCCGCAAGTCGCCATTCTTAGGTTAAAGGGCAATGACCGCTTTCCGGGATGACAGGGGGAGTGAACCCGCCTCTAGGCACGTGTTGAAAACATCCAAGATATCAGTGGCAAAAATGTCCCAGAAAGCCTTGTACAATTCCATTGTGAAACCATCAATACCCGAGGACTTGCAGTTCTGCATACACTGCAGTGCAGGGTATGCAGATCATCTAGAGTCAATGAGCTGTACAACCGTAAGTTAGTACTTTCCGAAAGCTGGGGAAACCCGTGGCAAAACTCGCTCATCAGTCAGTCACTGCCTTTGAATTTGCTCTTGAACAGCGATGCATAGAAGTTGACAGCTTACTCTCTCATTAGACTTGGCTCTCGTAGTTCATGTCTAGACTCCGAGAGCAGGGAGTATATCTGCTTGCTTTGACCTTGTCTTTTCTCAAGCCGGAAGAAGTATGCAGTAGGTGCATCCATGTCCGCGATCCTTTGGACTCGGGACCGAACCAGTGCACCCTGCACTTTGGTGTCGAGCAGGGTGGCCAAGATGAGTCTCTTAGTTGTGAGAAGGTCCGCCGTGTCGCCCCCGGCCGAGGAGCACTCGTTTTCCAGAGCTATGATGTCTGCTTCCAGACACCTTCCAGAAAATGACATTGCAAGTGTACTGTTGACAGAGAAGCAAGAATATGTTTAAAGATTTTGTCATTACACAAAGTAGAGTTGAAATGCCAGTAGGCACTACTCAAAGGAAAACTTGCTAAAGTGACACACTGCACACAACCAGAGAGTCGTCAGAGAAAGCTCGGTAAAATGGTACACCTCTCCAGAGCACCTACCCTATGCTGAGAGACATAGATGCGGTCCAGCCTGGCTGAAGAGACTGCACCCTCAGATGAGTGAAAGAAATTGTACCGCATCACATCACTATTTATCTGCCTCCACACATCCGCAAGGTCATGGGCCAAAGCCAGCTGCTTTAGGACATTCTGGGAAGACACATGTGGTTCAGCGTGATTACGGTCAAGAACGTAATTTTCTGTGCAGTCACCACCCAGAAAAAAATAGTCATCTTTGTCATAGTCAGCCAAAGCGTCACCTACCATCCTAAAAAAAGTACTCTATCCTTGCTGCTGTTTGGAACATACATGTTAACAAAGACAATACTGTATCTGCCAGAAAAGGCCTTGACTAACAGACATCTTCCATCTACAAGTCACGAAACCGGGGAAAGAGCTGGAGAGAAGAGGAAACCCACCCCACCACTGCGGAAGGCTAAGGACCACCTCGTCCCTCCATTCCCTCCCCCAATTCACTTCCATCGCAGGGTCACTATGAGTCTCTTGCAAGAAAAGGATGTCATTGTGTCGCATAATGGCCATATCATATATAACTGCTCTCTTACGTGCCACTGTGGCGCCATTGATGTTTAGGCTTCCTATTTTCAAAACAGCCATGATGAATTATGTTTAAGGGAGGCACGCAATAACTGCGGAGGAGCAACCTCCTCGAATTAAGCCCGGCGCACACGGAAAGGATTTTCAGCGCCATCCGCGCGGGCTGACAGTACACCCGCACACAATGAGAATTCTGCTCACGTCTCATTAGTAAGTCAGCTGATTTCCCAGGTCACGTGATAAGATAAAACCGCGGACTCCGAAGACAAAGTGGTACTTTTACTGTTATTGTTGTTTTCTAATTTGTCTTCTAATATCGTTTCATTCAACAAGTTGGTTGCCGTCTTGTGTCATCATTGTTACGCATGCGCACAAATCATTTGTAGTGAGAAAGATGCTCACGTAGCCCGCACACGATGAGACTTTGTTCACTCGCACCGAGAGAAATCGAGCACGATCAATATTTTGCTCACAGCCTCAAGTGACAATTTCTCACGTGAATTTACGCGCACACGATGAGAATCTGGTGCTGAGCAATCCTCCCCGTGTTCGCCGGGCTTTAGTGAGTAGTTTCTGCAGTCTCGGCCCTATGTGTCATCCAATAGTTAGTGGAGTTGCAAAACCCCTCAAGATCTGGGAAGTGAGTTTGCAGAACCACATTCCTACATCCCTTAGTTTGTCTCACAAACTAGATCAGCTGCAGAGTACACTGGAGCGTAGGCCCACTGCGCGCATGGCAAGTTGCTGTCATCCGACACACAACCGGCCCCCTAACAATGAGACCAACCTCCCTGTCGCCATTCATAGTAGGAGCGTTCCCCTTTACACTGAGACCCTGATACCTGTCGCTATTTTCAGTAGGAGCTATACCGCTCACAGCACCCGCACCCTCAACAGTCACCCTTGTGCTGAGATCCCCCCTCTGATCCCTCGTTTTCTCCACCCCAACCTCGCCCACCACTGGCCCCCCGTTCCATGCCAGCCTGGTCATCTAACGCTTAAAACGCCGAACCTGGGTTAGGGTTAGGGTTGGCTCCACCACCCCCCTCACCGGAGCAGACGGCGCAGCAAGCGCAGCAGCAGCGGCAGGCACAGCAGCAGGCGCAACAGCAGCACCGACCCGCAGGCCAGAACCTCTCCCTCTAGAACACCGCCACATGCAGCAGCGGGGAACCTCCCCCCACCTGGCTCCACCAACCCCTTTCACCGCAGCAGACGGCACAGCATGATGTGTGACACCAGCTGTTCCACGCCTGTCAACGACCAATAAACCAGTTTCACTACTGTCACGTGTTTACTCAGTTCCTCGGTGAGGACGTAGTTGGAAAGGAAAGTGGGGACATTGGACAGGAAAACTTTTCCCACCGGACGTCCCAGCGGGGTAATCGTTTGCAGCACTCCGTTTACAATTAAGCCAGTCCGGACAACCAAGCAAGCTTTCTCAACAGCTGACACGAAAACGACCCAAGCTCCATTCATGTTGTCAATAGAAAAGGTGTTTTTGTACACAAGTCAGTTTTTGTGATCCCCAGTCAGATGACAGTAAAGTCTGTCCTTCTCCCGAGCTGCGTTGTTCATGCTCCGGCCGTTGGTGGAATGGAGCCCAAGGCAAAAACAGGGACTGGGGGCGGCAAAGAGTCGGAGAAGTTAAATAAAAAAAGCGTCAGTAATTAAAAACATGCTGTCATGAAATAGATGGGTAGGTATGTAGGTAGTTGGTAGGTAGATAGATTATTAGATACATGTAAAAAAAAGAGACCTAAAAATTCAAAATTAGTCTGTATACACCAGTACTGGCCTTTTAATCTGTGAATACATAGAGGAGGAGACAACAACTGACCTTAAAAATCACCATATTAATTAAAAAAAAACTAACAAATGCCACTGTGTTGTGTCCTAAATAAAATTCATGAAAAATCTGGCCTGTCTACAACAAAAGCTGTTACGCTGACAGCTGGAGCTCGTGGAAAACTCGAGAGAAATTGCGACCTAGACTTGAATGGTTTATTAATTACATAGTGTAACACTTCATTAATTACCTGTACTATAAATAAAACATAAATAATTATTTCAGGAAGAAAGTTTTGGATCACATCAGACCTGCACTGTGATTGGCCCGTTTGCTGCGCTTTTTTTTTTTTTTAGCATGACTTGTGGACAAATATTGATTCATGAATTCCTCTGTGACTATGTTAATGTATTATCTCTCAACCTCCGACAAATCGGGCTTCTCAAACGCATCATCAGGCACAAATGGAACGATAAACTTTATAGTCGCCGTTGGTGAAAATGTCAGAGGCATTTTCTTCTGTACAAAAGCCCAAATAATAATCACTCAACACGCTACTCTGTGAGAAAAAAAATAAAAGAATGTCTGCGTGTGAAAGGAATGACAAGGAAGATACATTATTTTGAGAGTCCCTCTATTATACATGAAAGGACGCTGTTCCAGCGGACTCCCTGGAGCTACATGCGGGTAACAGATTTGTCTTCTCTTCCAGTTCTTCACAGCTCCTCTGCGCCAGCCAGGAAATCAGGCCACACAGTTTCACGCGACCACAGTCTCAATGAGAATTGATGTAATTGCTCCAGTTCACATGTGTAACAGCCATTCATATCCAAACCTGGTGGAACTAAGTTGTAATGACAACCCTGAGAGATGCCATCATAAGTGCCTTGTCTTATAAACATATTTCATTACGAGAGATTGGTTGCCGTGAAGGAATATTACACCAAACGTCATCTTGACGTGAACAGAGGGCAGCCTGGAGCACCCAGAAGTGGGGGCAGTTTCATGCTCAGTGCACCTCAGTGGTGACTTAACAGTTGTTGGATTCGGACCAAAAACCCTTTCAGACCCAAGTCCGGTTCCTTAACCACTAGGCCACCATAACCCTGAAGAGAATGGGCCAAAAGTAAAGGTTAGGAAAGCAAACTTCTTGTCATTGTGACGTTGCAATTCACACAATTCACACGAAGAAATGTGACCTCTGTATTTAACCCATCTCCAAAGTGAACAGTGGACCTCAGTGGTTACATGGTGGTAAAGGGATTCGAACCAGGGGCCTTGCGTACCAGGTCCGCTTCCTTAACCACTAGGCCACCACCTGCTCTAAAAAAACAATCTCATCTTCATGCTCAGTGCACCTCAGTAGTTGGTAGATTCTAACCTAAAAGCCTTTCAGACTCAAGTTTGGTTCCTTGACCGCAAGGCCACCACAGCCCTGAGGAGAACGACATCTCATATTGTCTAAAGATTGTTGTACAAGCAAAGGCTTGTACAACAATCTTTAGACAGAGCCTCTCGCTTTGGGATTTGACCTGGTTAGAGAGGTCCATCTTTTACCAATCATCTCCGGTGCATTAATAAATACTCACCATATGTCAGGGTGTGAATAGGATGGTGTAATCAATTATAATCACACATATTGTGCACAGTGGGTGGGTTTGGCTGCGTTTCAGTTCACAGCAGGGGAGCATCTATGAAAGGAGGATCAATGAGCTAGTCAAGCGGCATCGTATGGTAGTCTGAATTTCGTTCCATGATTTACGAGACGCGAGGCCCCACTCGTACCAGCTTTATCCTGTCAAGAGCAGAAAGTTTTGCTTCACCTTATGTTCGGCTACAGCTCGTTTTTTCCTGCCAATGTTATTCGCCCTGTACTAACAGAGCAACACTTCCTCCTTTCTGTTTGGACTCCTCTAGTTGAAATTAAGCTGAAAATGCTTGATAAGTACCCAGACAATTCACTCTTCCACCGCTGTATCTGAATGTGTTGCCTGGAAAAGGAAAGGAGAGCAAATGCATCACATGTAACCTCAGTGTAGGACGGTGGCATCGAGGTGTAGAAGGGTGCATCGATCATATGTTGCCAACATAAACTGCACATCAGTGTCTGGGACACTTTATCATCATTCTACGCTGTCTGAGTCCACGCACACCATTCATTTTCACCCTCTTTTCATGCATTCTTCACCTCTACTACCCTCGAGTGCAGACGTATTAATAGCGGAATTTTCTCTCTTTTTTCCATGCTTGCCCTTCTAAGATCTATCGCTACTTATTCATTTCCTCAGTACCTTTGTGAGGGGCAGGGAGTGGATGGATCCTGGCAGTGTCTTTATTGGCTCAGTTATTTCCACTGCATGCTCCTGTGCTCCCTTAAGAGGATGAGCGATTGCATTGGAGCAATGGAAGAAAGGGAGTGGGAGGGATGTGTGGAAAGACGGGCGAAAATGTATGAGAAAGCAAGGAGCATACTTTGTCTTTCTTCTTTGAGTTAAGTTAGAGCTGCAGTCAGTCGACCCTTACAAATGCATGGTGGAACACGCAGAGACACAGAGAGGGAGAGAGAGTGGGAAAGAATGAAATCTAATTTACCACTATAACAACTCTGCGTCAGATGCTTCTCATAACCTTTGCAATTACCTCAATATTGCTTGCATTATAACAGCACTTCCCTCTATACTTAGATTGTGTTGTTTATCTGCTCATAGTCTCTCCACACCTTTGTCTTACTCCTCTAGTCTCTCACTTCTGGTGTCTCACCTACCGTCCTCTTCCATTCATAACAAGGGGTGATGTTCATTATCAAACGTAGGCTATATAATACTTTGGGGTTGGGCCCCCCTGATTTTTTCGGGCCCACCCATTTTATGGGTTCTGGCTACACCTCTGCTTGGGCGGAGTCTGAATCTACCAAAGTTTGCCTGACACTATGTTAAAATGGAGTTTCCAGGATGTTAGCTCACATCCTTCAGGGATAAAGGTACTTTAGTAATCCAGAAATGTTCATTAATGCTTCATAAATATAACCAAAATTTTTTTACTAAACTCTTGCTGAAGATTTTATGACAGCAGAGGAGAATGACACTTCCATTTCAGTTTAGTACTCACTAGACTCAAAGCACCTACTGTGGAAAGGTGATGCTGGCACCTGGTCCACATTCAGCACAGACACAAAAAATTTTAATTGTCAAAGTAAAAACTTGCTAATCTGGAAATCGGGAAAGATCCTTCTTCTTCCGGTTAGTCCCATTTCTGGATCCAGGATGAAGGGCTGATGCACTTGTAGACCCTCATGTACCTGTCACAGGGCGACATGTCCTGTTCTTTGGCCTACAGTGCTTTCTGGCAGCGATGATAGTCAATGTAGTTGAACCAGCAGTTCCAGGACTGGTTCTGGTTGGACAAACTGGTGTCAAATGGAGCAATTTTATAGTTCTCTGGTTTTGTCCTAATGTTCTTTGCCATTGTGGCCGCTTTAGTGTTTCTTTCTGGTAACTTACAGCCAGATCTGCCCATTTTGCATAATATCCCCAAGAAAGAACCTGTAACTCTGAACACTTTCTAACTCACAATTGAGGAAATTTGAATCTGCAAATTGTAATCTGACAGTCCAACTTAGAAATTGTATTCTGCTAAAAAATTCCAGTTGCAAAATGTCTGTAAAGATTTTCATTTATCCAGTTCATGATATCCAAAAGGTTTAGTTGTAAACTATTGGACTAGACATGCCTAGATTTTATCGATTTTTGGTTAACGTAGGAGGAATGAAATGTGTTACAACTCCAAGAAAAGGTCCAGTTTCTTACAAGTATCTACTCATCCATCCTTCCATTTATCAATCTATAATCCATAAATCTATCCATCCATCCATCCATCTATCCCTACATCCATCCATCCAGCCAAACATCTCTACATCCATCCATCCATCGTTCCATTTATCCATCCATCCCTACATCCATCCATCTATCCATCCATCCATCCATCCTTCTATTTGTTTATCTACCCATCCATCATCTATCACTACATCCATCTATCCATCCATCTAACCATTCATCCATACGTCCAACCAACCACCATTGTCCACTTATCCATTCTTAAACTTCTTGACCAATGTGTATTTTGTGAATTGTCCTATACAAATAAAACTGGACTTGTTTTAACTTGACCAATCAACCACACACACACACACACACACACACATACACAGAGCGAGAAGAAAATAGAGCCAGTGCACCCAGTGAGCTTCCAATCTTCAGTGCTGATGAAGGATTGAATTCTATTTCAAGCATGAGTGGTAAAATAAATCAGTCAATCAATGAGGAAGACATGGGCATAGACACTTAGGCAATGGTGCAAAACATAGCCTAGGAGGCAGCGGTGAATTAGTGTCGGGGAGTTTTGTTTAGATAGTCATTAAAAGTCTGGATAGTCTGTTGTGTACCAGTAAATTGACTTGAGAGTCAAACCCGGCTTTTGTCGCCTGGTCAGAGAACAAAATGCTCAAGTCTTGGCATGAATAAAACACATTTTTTATTTTATGTGATAGACTGAGTACAGCTCCCAAGCGTGTTTCTCTCTGTAACAGCTGCAATAATCCAGGGAATAAAGTAAAAGCAGTAGTTTCAGCACGGTCCCACTGGATGAACCCGCGTTATAAGACAGGAGAAAGACATTGTAGTAAGTTACTGAGGTCTAATTTGCCAGTTGTGACATTAGAGAGGAAGGGGGAAATACAGCACGATAAAGTGAAGGAATAAGACGCATAAAGCAAAGAGCGAAAGACAGCCACGAGGAGAGAGATAGGAAAAGAGGCTGGAAAAAAGATGAATAGGGAATTTGCCTGCCACATCCTGCGTCATAAAGACAACCATGTGGAGCCTATTTGGCCAAGTGACACATATTCCAACAGCACTGCTCCAGCCCTCAAACCCACCTCCCTCCTTTAGTCTTTCCGTCTGCACGGAAAGGTCCAGGAGGCAAAAGAACGGAGTGGGGGACGGGTCTGTGGAATTATGCTGACACGGGGTAATGAGAAAGGGATGAGAGGGGGAAGAAACACAAAGAGACTCACACAAGGAAGGAGCGACATCCAGAAGTTATGTAGAGAAGACAGTAGTTGCAGCAGTAGTTTTCCACTGCAGTGTGGAAAGAGTTGCTGAGCAAACTCTAACTTGGATCCTGAAATGCTTGTCTGTGTGTTCTGATCACCAGGCCACGTTATTCTGAAGTAGATTGGAGTTCACTGCTAGCATAACATTGCCAAACCCTCTGAATATGCTGCATGAATGAAATATAAATTCCACAGCCTGCTGGCCAAATGTAGTTTTCACATTGAAATGCAAGGCTCACCCATGTTCTTATCCGCATTTATTACATATTTCATCACTACCCGCATCACACTGTGTGAATAAATCACAAATGACTGATAACATTCGCTATATCTGTAGATGTCTTCAAATATGAACTGTTCTTTAATATTTCTTACTAAATTCTCACATGGAATAAATAAGAATAAAAAACAGGGCTAGACTAGTGACTAATTTCTCAGAATTCATATAGAGTTTCTAGATCCATAGTTGCATGTCTTTGATGCAAGGTTACTTGATTGTTAGTCAGAACTCACATACCAAGGACCTTGGTCGCCTGTACTACATATAAAAGAGATTCATTCTGAACAAAACTTCTTTTTGGAGCTTGAAAGACATTTTCTCTCTCAGATGAGGAACAACATGTCCGTCAAAAAGAAAACCAGTTGTTTACAGCTCAATTCTGTAGATATCTATATATAGAGAGATATCGATATATCTCTAGATATCTAGGACTAGGACGACCGGGACTAGGACGACCAGGATCAAAACCCACATTGCTACTGACATTATAATTTGCCATTTTGAAACTTTTCCTACTGGAAGAACTTCATCAGTGTTTGTTAGCTATATGTCTATAAGTCAAATTGTTCATTGTCGTTGTACCTTTGTACTTTATTTTATTGCATTCTTGTGCTCTAATAACCTTCTTTGCACTGTCTGTCCGTCCAGGGAGTGGATCCCTCTCCTGTCGTTCTCCCTAAGGTTTCTACGTTTTTCTTTTCCCTGTTAAAAGAGTTTTTTCCCTCTTAGTTTTTCCTTACCCTGACCCTGACCCTTACCCTCAGGGTCTAAGGACCAACCCTGTAAAGCCCTATGTGAAAAATCTGATTTGTCAATATGGGCTATATAAATAAAATTTGATTGGTTTGATTGTTATCGTGATCTGGATGAGTCTCTCCACAGACATATTTAACATAGTGGTATCAACACAATCTAAGACGGATGATTTTGACATACAGTTCAGCGCTTGAAAGACCACAAATCTATTTGTTATTTACAAAAACAAATATATAATTAAATTACTACCAGAATGATGTGACGAAAACTCTCTAATAATTAAATGGCATAACATTACTGGACCATCAGACTTTATGGACGGGACTAACAACTAACTTATTCAAAACCAGGTAAATATTGCAGTCTGTCAATATGTAAAATGTTAGTTTCAGACACAACATCAATTTTTTTGTCAATAATAATGATGGGCTCTTCAACATAAATGATTGTAAGCAGCAATGCATTATCAACTGCCTGTCAGACTACAGTATTTCTTTGGTAATCCGCAAATGAACTAATTCTACATACTTGATAATTTTAATTTAGCTGGGAAGACCTTCTGAGAATCCAATACCACAACATTTCTGTCTGACATTTGGCAACAAACAAGTGCAAATGAAACGTTGAGGGATGACAAAAACTATATACATATATTTTTTGTTGTAACCACTTTGGGAATGTCAATTTCTTCATGCAACCAAAAACTACAATGATTAAAATACTGTTCCTGTCTGGATTGGCAAAATATTTTTGTTCAATGCCCTGGTTTTGTGTGGTGATCCTTGAGCAAACTAAGACCTGATGTACAGTATATTTTAGCATTTCCCTGCAATTTCCATGTTTTCCTTTAGTATCATTTTGCCATTAGATGTGACTTTTACGTCATTTCCCTTAGTTGACAGGAACACTCCATCTCTGTGCCCCTTACTTCTCCCGCATGACCAAATCTAGGACCGGTTGTGGCCCCCCATGGGTGAAAAGTTTGGTCACCCCTGTTCTAGGGACTGGTACCCAGGTGTGACATGGCAACGGATACGAGTACAATGATGGATTGTTGGTTTTCATTGGAAATCTTAGCCTTTTCTAATGGTGTCAGTCATCCTCCCAAACCCAGGTAGCGCATAGAACCGAGTGCCATGTCACATTCTATAGCAGAAAGACAAATAATTCAGTCTCTGGTTGTTGTTTACATATTTGCTATTTTAATTTCCATTCACACCTGCACAGCCGTAAATGTCTTCCTGTGCCTCTAAAACAAGAAAACGATTCTGGCATCTTGTTACGCATTCATACAGAAAGAGGTTAAAGTAGACACTGTGGGTTCACATACAGTTCATATTCATGCAAAGTGGTTACAGAGACATACACAAATCTATTTTTTGTCCTCTCTTTAGCTTCTAGAATGGGAAGATTTCTAGCTGTTAAAATCCCTTGGTAAATTATCGGTATATCATAGGGACAAGTAAAAAGAGCATTTACTTTGAAGTAATGACTTGATCATTGCCAGTGTACGTGTGAGCCAAGATGCTTAAGGGTTAAAAAAAACACACTTTGCTCTGCTCTCTCTTTGAGTACTCAGGAAGTGATGATCTTAGTTCAAGGGCTGGTTTCGGCCAAAGGACCATTAAAACTTGGCCATGGTTGACTGTTGACGCTAGTCTTCTAATTTCTGGAAGGCTGCACAGGCATGCCGTCTGCTTTCAAATGCAAAGTTGCACTTTGGGAGATTAGAGACACACCTGCAGTACATATGGGCCTTCAGCATCACCATGGAAGCTTCTATCCTTTTACCACTTCGCATAGTTTACCCTGGAAGAAGGGAATGTACGTGCTTGGCTTTATACTTAGGACACTTACTCACTGCCAAGCACCCGGCTGTCACTGAACCCCATTAGTATGATGATGTGTTCTACAAGATGCTGTTAAGAATGAAAGGATTGGTACATTACATTTATGGCAGGTCTGTACCTAAAACCGGAGCAGCTTGAAGAGCTTATACAGGAAACCCATACCACAACCAGGGTCAACAGCAGCAGGTTTCATGCAGTTCATTTCAGCATGCTGGCACTTGAAGCTAACTGCGTAATCAAATCAATACGAGCCATATCAACAACTATGTATCTCAGCTGAAACCTCTGAGACGTGGCAGCCACATGCCTGCCTGATTTGCGTCTGTGCTCCTCTAACCCAACAGGGCCGTCCATTGGCCTTTAGAAAAGGCGGTGAAAATCTTTTTTTTTTTTTAAGTAAATCAATGTCGAAGAAGAGTCGACTACCTAAGAGATTCAGGTAAAATTAGTGCGAATGTAAATCAGCTCTGAGTAGCAGGTTTTAGGCTAATGGAGCTGTCCACCAGGTAGGCAAAAACACACCAGGAGTTCAGCGTACTCCTGACAGTGGATAGTGGCAGCTTTAATGAAAGTGTTGGCTCATTAACATAGGGTTCAGATGGCACCAGTGCTGTCCCTCCCAGACTCGTTATCTGAGCAGCAGTCCACCACGGTGATGGCTAATTGGCTTTACACACAATGAAACCCCTCCGACACGTCGAGAGATCTTTAGATCGGGTTGGCTTTCAAGCACATTATCAGCAGGACTGTCAATGCAACACATCAGATCGCTGTATGTTCACCTAATTCTTGTCTAATGATGCAGAAAGCAATGGATTAAGATAAAATGGAAATGAAAAAAAAAAACCCAGGAGGAATGTAGAGTTGTCTGACAATTTAGTCTGTTGATGTCTATGTAGTGGTAGCACTACTGTGTATAATGCATGCATTACAGCCACTGATGATAGAAACATAAATCTCCCTCTCGTCACTGCGCCATATGTCACTTCTCACCCTGTTCTGCATTAATAACGGCAATGAAAGCGGTTGCTAAAGTACGTCAAAATAAGCCCCCCCTTCGTCTGACATTTTTTTTTTAATCAGCTTCAGAGAAAAACATGTTAAGTTGCTGTGCCTTTTCATCTCAGTCAGACTGCTGCAACTGTCAGGGCGTGACAGATTGGATCTGAAAGTGGGGTTGGACAGACAAGCGAGCAGTGTTTGTTTTGCTTTTCTTTTGTTATTTACAAGTAAATAATGGGATAACTAACGCGGGACGATGCAAACGGGTTTTTCTTCCGTAACTGACGGATTCTTTATTATATGTCTGAGATCTATAGCGATCACAGCCCAAGGGACTTTGGATACACACGGGAGACTGATATGTTATACTACGGTGTTTGGATGTTTTGATTTTTCAATGTTGCAATTTTCAGTGACAATACAGGCTTCTTATTCATTCTGCTGAAGGTATTTTTATCAACTTATAAGAATGGTCGATTCCTATATCTCAAATAAGGGATTTGAGGGATCCGTGAGGACCATGTAACAAGGTCAAACACCAAATTTTAGTTCCAGTCTAACATTTTTTTTTTACTAGTAACTATAATCACTAATATCATGGAAAAGCTAGAGAAAAAGCTTTGGGAGTGATCTGTGATGGAAGGAAAGGAAGGCCCTTGACCTTGTGACATCGTGACCCACTCCACTGCATGCAACAAAATGTGCCTCTGCATCAAACCCAACACCAAAGTGAACAGTGGTCAGATTTCAGCGTCCAGGGAGCAGATTGTGAGGATGGTCTCATGCTCCTGGCAACTGGTGGATTTGAACCTGGAACCCTTCGGTTTCTTAACCACTAAGCCACCACTGACCTTCTGCCCTTGAAGAGTGTTAGCTAATGATAAAGTGTTAGCTAAGATAAAGGGAAAGGTTTACAGGACGATTGTGAGACCAGCCATGATATATGGATAAAGACACTACTAGAGACACTTTAAGTGTCTCTATTGGTATTGCACTTCCAATAGGCAGACGACAGGAGGCAGAGGTTGTCTTTAGGAGAGACAGGAATGGACAGGATCAGGAATGAGTTCATTAGAGGGATAGCACAGATGGGAAGGTTTGGAGAAAAAGCTAGAGAGGCCAGATTGAGATGGTTTGGACATGTTCAGAGGAGGAACAGTGGATACATTGGTAGAAGAATGATCCTAGAGATGGAGCTACCAGGTAGGAGACGAAGAGGAAATTGATGAGTGAGAGAGGTCATGGAGGTAGTTGGAGTCAGAGTAGAAGATACAGAGGACAAGATGAGATGGAAAATGTTGATTTACTAGGGCAACCCCGGAAAAAGGGATAAGCCAAAAGGAGAAAAAAAAAAGTAGAAAATCAATAATATCATATCTGATCTTGCAAAAGCTGCAATCACACGAGGATTACAAAATGTGGCACAACAAGAAGCCATGCTATGTCATTGTCCATGTATGTAATAACATGGTGATCTTCTCCATCGTCTCTAAGCCCCAAGATATGAGAAGGGTAAAGAAAATGTCCAACAGTCTTCAAGGATTAACGTGTCTTAGTTATGTCACAATGTGCAGGACAACCTTGAGAACGTCCAGATGCTGTGCAGACCTCACATTATCACATTATCTCTGCATCTCAGTTGGCATGACCTTAGTGACAAAGGAGACTCATCGCGTCTTTGCCGAATTTTAGGAGCTAATCATCCATTACTGTCTCTAATGGAAGTTAATGGGAATTGTTGACATTAACAAGCAGCATTTTAAATCCTGCTGTGACACAGCTTCATCGGTTTGTCAGTCATTCCGTCATTCCAGCACCTGGGTTTGGTGCATTATACATCACTGGTGATATATTCAACAGCACCAGATGTGTAACAACTGTTGGAATAATTGCCGTAACAGTTTGTGCATTAATAAATGCCCCCGGAGGGGGTAAATCATAATTGTGTCAAATGTTAATATTTTCTCTCTCACCAGCATTAGGTCAAAATTGCTCTAGAATTTAACATGCGCATCCCACACAGATTGTTGAAGGCAAAAAGAAAAAAAAAGAAATTCTGTCCTTGAGGACGTGCAGACAAGTAGTAGCAGCAGGAGATGTGACATTTTATTTAGCATCTGTGAGCGCACCCTCTCTTACACGCTCTCTGCTTCTTTCATATGCATCGGTGGTCCCTGCAATTAGTTTGGATTAGTCAGACCCACTGCAGAGAAGCGGGTCTCAGCCTAGTCCTCAGGAGCAGCAGGTTCAGCAGGTGATATTTGAAGTCTCCTTAGCGTCTGTGAAGCTTACACAGCCGGATCTATTCAGAGCAGACACGGCTGACATTAAGAACCTTGCTGTTCCGCCGCAGCCATCATCCCCAGCATTGTTCCTCGTCATTAAGATTCTCGCGTGGCGCGATACCCGCCTTCTCAACCCGCAGGAGAAGATATGCGCAATATCTGTGTTACCAGATCAATGATAGTATGGGAATGGATATAGTGCAAGTGGAGAAAGACAGATCGCAAGAAAAAGCGAGGGAGGGAGGAACATAGAGAAAAAGAGACTGTTCCATATCAAATCCTGAGCTGATCGATTCCCTCCTGAATAGGTCTGCTGGCATTGATCGTAGTGTAAGTAGCTGTGGCTTACGCTGAATCCCACACAGCACCTCTCCGCTAGTCCACTGATGCACTATGAAGGGTGCTTAATTTGTATATCCCTATGAATACCCAACTGTATCTTATTGTAGAAAGTGTTGTCTGCAAATAAGCAGAGCAGGGCACACATTTTTTATTATATTGTATTGTTTTATTTATTGTATCAAAGGGTTTCTGACCAGGGCAGGTCCAACACTAATCAACTCATCACCAGTCTCACCAACAAATCCCAAATACTGATACAGGCGTGTTCGTTTTATACAGTTCTTTGACATTCTTAGACAGTTGGATCACGAGACATTCTGACCTCTGAAATGTGGAATGTTGTGTCCTGCACCCTGATATTGACCTGCATACTTCTTGGGTCTGTTATCCAGGCATCAGATTATTTTGTGTCTTAATTGATCTTGACAACGCGTCTTATGTCTGTTATCCAGGTGCAAGTTTATGTTGTGTGTTACCAGTGTTGGGACTAACGAGTTACTTATATCGCCGTTACGCGCCGCAACCACTTTTCCTGGTAACTTATAATGTAAAGGGTTACATTTCCGTTCTGTAACGCCGTCATTGTTACTTTTGTGTGACGGGGCTCATTACTAGTTATTATTTATAAATGGACTATTTTCTCCGGCTAAAAGGGGTCGTGTATTAGTGGATTGTCTGCTGCATGTCACTGTGAGTGGTAACCTTGTAGTGATGGGTGAAAACGGCCGTGCACTAAGTAAATCATTGCGTTGAAAAGGGGCGATGATAGGTTGACATATGTTACCATTTCATGCTAAGCCAATCAGAAAGAGACCTGGGTGGGTCTTCTTGCCATATAGGGAAATAAACAGTCTAACACACACACAGGTGATACGGTACAGCAGAACACACCCACAAGCAAGATGACGGCAAGTGGCAAGTTGATACTTCAATAAAGATGTCTAAACATCTATTATGTCTATTGCACTGTAATGTACAGCGAACGTATAACTTATTTCCAGACTCTAATTGCAGCGCTGCTCCCTGCAGCTTCACTCTCACACATCCATGCAGCTCTAACCACGCATCCCCACACTTGGAAACATTAACCCTATAACTGTTGTATAAAACCTTATAACCATTACAGTCCCAATAGATTTCATTATGATAGTTGCTACAGAGAACACCACTAAACTGTTTAATGTGTTTTCAAAGTAAAGTAACTAGTTACTTTTATATTTTAGTAACTAGTAAAGTAACTAGTTACTTTTTCAGAGCAGTAACTAGTAAAGTAACAAGTTATTTTTTTAAAGTAACTTGCCCAACACTGTGTCTTACATACCGTAGGTACTAATCTTTCTACAATGAAGTTAGACATCAAATCCAACACTTATAATACATCATAATACACATAATATTATAATACACAATTACCCACCATCTTTGTACAGTACAGTACAGTACAGTACAACCCTTCCCATATGGACACCTTCATAAATTGAAAATGTCTGTAATTTCCCGCTTCCGTAAAGGAGCCTGAACTTGTTGTTTTATCTGAAATCACAATATCAATGGGACAGACGGTAAAAAAGATACTCTCGAAGATGAGAAAGAGAAAAAAAAATATTGGGGTGAAGGGTATAACATGCAGGTCAGGCCTTGAAAAATGACAGCATGAAGGTGGTCCAGGCAGCGCGGCTAATTGTGCGTGACATTACTGAATAAGCTGTTCCGCTTGCTACATTTTATTAAAGGGAGTAAGAAGCGGCACACCTTAATTCATTATTCATTGATTCAAATGAATATTTCACGGCGAGACGACATGAGCCGCAGACCACTGGCTGGAGATCTCCACCGCACCTGTTCTGTACATTCCGATGATCCATGTATCGATCAACAGAATCCGACTTGGGTCACCAAAGACTCATTTAAGTTGATTTACTACACGTAACTGGAATGGTCCTGTTAGAACACTGGGCTTTGACAAGGTGGAACTGTCTGCTGGTTTCGTGCTCAGGTGCAGGTTAAGTCTCCAAGCTGCTTTAGCCCATTTGTTCAAACCCCAAGGGCAATCCGGTCTCACAAAAAAAACTTGAAATGTTCGACACTGCACTCCCCCCGCCACCCACCCCATGTCAGAGTAAGAGGGAATCAGAGAAGAGGCTTTTGTTTTGTGGAGAGCATTGATTCAGACCTCCAACCGAGCGAGTTCTGATTCTAATCCAATCATTTGTTCTCCTACCCTTCCTACATAGCGTTTGCCAGATGGGTTAATCTACACAAATATGCAGTCCTAGACGTGAATAAGACACTTCTCATGCATTTCTGCATACGTCCTCATCCATGGACATGAGTTCCAGAGAAAATGCATGTCAAACGGCATCCTCACTGCAGAGGCAGGCTTTGGGAGCAGCTGTTTATGTTCAGAGTTGCCAGCGTGGATTAGGGAGAGAGCTGCTCTGCCTCCTCTAAATGTTTCATGATGTTTACCAGGCTGTTTGTTCTGAGAGCTGATCAAGGGTGAGCTGAGAGCTGATGCCATACCCTCCCGGACCCACCCAAAGTAAAAGGGTCTGGGCGGAGGTGGGTGCTGAAGAACACCAAGGGAATGTGTTTTAAATACGGCTTGAACCAGGCAGAGCTTTGATGAATGGCTGCAGACGTTTGTTACTTCAGTATCTCAGCCCGTCTGATATATAATGTATAAGCATTTTACTATTTATGTTTTAAGGAGAAGTCCGACTCTTGGGTTTTTTGTCCTTATTAAAAAAAAACAAAACATCATTGCATGTGGTTGATTGAACATGTGCTGCAAAGAGATAGAAGTTCACAAGCATTTACCTGAGTGCGATCTGCGAAGCAGCACTTTGTCAAAGCACAGAGTGTGGACAGACTGAACTCCTCCCGTCACATACGCAACAAAACGAATGAAGGACAAAGTTGTGAAATTTACAAGGCTTCTCCATAAATCAATGCAGAGGCAGAGGTAATATAGATGGATAGGTGGTAGGAAACATCTAGTGATGGACAAGGACAGTAGCTGACTGTCAAAATAGTATGGCTCTATATATCAGCTGAGGAGGAGACGGCAAACAAACAAAAAAAATGGAAAAGGAGCAGGATACACATGCACGTCGGTCAAAGTTGGTAAATTTACTGCAAGAGTCCTTTAAACAAAGCTTAACTCAAGGCCTGGCAGCGAATCACTCCTTTTCTTTTACTGGCTCCCACTCAAGTTCCACATCACTCCAAACTCCAAATCCTACTCAGTAATAAATTCTTCCATGCCCAGGCTCCTCAGTACTTGTCTCGACGGCTTTGTCCACATTTTATTTTAAGACGTAAGAGTCTGCAAAGCATTTCCTGTACTTATCTAAGAAAAAAAAAAACTTTCCAAGTCTCGACATGCAATGTGGAGGTAAATATTGCTTTTTTTTTTGTTTGAGATTTGTAAAGGTCCAGATCAAACTAATTTTCTTGGTAATCTATAACGTAACATGTTACCTTTCGCATTCAGTAACGCAGTTATTGTTACTGTGGTGGAAAAGGACTCGTTACTCGTTACTATCTGTGGTCCAAATGGACGTTTTTTTTCCAGCCACGGAAAGAGCACTGTGTGGCAGTTGATCCTGTCTGCTGCCTGTCAGTCATCAGTGAAAGTTGCCCGTGAAGCGAGGATTGGTTGACACACGTTAAGATTTCAGGCTGAGCCAATCAGAAAGAGACCTGGGCAGGTCTTCTCGCGCCATGGGGAAGTCTCACACACATACACACATGCGACGCAGTACAGCAGCACACACCCACAAGCAAGACGACGGCAAGTGACAAGTTGAGGTTACAATAACGATGCCCGTCAAAATGTCTAAACATCTATTTTTATCACTACATTTTATTATGATTGTTGATACAGAACACAACACAAAAACTTTTTTATGTGTTTTTATTATTATTTAAAGTAAAGTAACTAGTAATTAGTTACTTTTAGAATTCAGTAACTAGTAACGTAACTAGTTACTTTTTCAGAGCAGTAACTAGTAAAGTAATAAAATACATTTTTAAAGTAAGTGGGTCAAGACAGTGCTATGATCAGAGCACCTCAGTGACAGCCTGGCAGCCGGTTAGAACCTGAAGCCTAGTTGACCTTGAAACATTCAGTTCTGAATTAGTCTCATAAAACCAGTAAACTAGGAATACCTAGTAGCTGAGACCAAGACTTCAATCACGCAGAGCTATGAGTGGCTATTATTGATAACTATTATGTGGCAAATTGTTCATCTCTTCAACATTCTATTCCTGCCAACGCACTCAGTAAAAGGCAACAGAGGTTATCAGAGCGCAGAACATCTTCAACAATAAACTACCAAGTGTTCGCAGAACTCTTTATGCTGACGGATCACAAGGTGCCATCTTAGCCTTCAGCTGTATCTGCTCTATCCTTTACGCTACTGAAGGGCAGAGAGGTAGAAAATGGACTATGGACAAACAAAAGTGTCCCACAGTGTATTACATTACCATATCTCAATGCTTCAAAAGGAGAGCCTCACGATGGTTTTCCTTGCTCTTTCCTCGCACTCTGCAAGAATCCTTTAAACAAAGCTTAACCCCAGACCTGGCAGTGAATCACTCCTGTTCTTTACTGGCTTCCAGTCAAGTTCAACATCACTCCAAGCTCCAAAGTCTGACGTTGGACAGATATAGCTCTACCTGAGTCATAAACAACCTCTCAGCTTCTCTCCTTGACGTAGGAGCTGATAACTGACATGGTCAGAGGGTATCGACCAGGGATGGGTTGTTCAGCGGCTTGTTCGGTTTTGTAATCCGGCCTGCCAAACTTCTCCTTGTAACTGTTAGCGGGGAGTACAGAAGCAATATCCAGTATTCTGTCCAGTTTTTTGTTTTTTTTTTTTTTTTTTTTTTGTGATAACTCTGCAATGTTTTGTCATTTCCCTGTAATGGCTATATTTTTTCTGTAAAGATGGCAAAACTAAAAGATAACAATATGTTGCCATTTATGCATGACATACCTATTTTACATGTCCTACCTATCTATATATCCGTTCGTCCGTCCATCCATCTGTCTGTCTATCTAGTTAGCCTCCTACCTATCCATCCATCCATACATCTATATAGCCTCCTACCCACCTCTTTATCTATCTATCTATCTATCTATCTAGGTACAGAGGTGGCAGTTAATGGGGGGGATGATTTCAGGGACAAATCTGTTAGTGTGAATACAGACAGGGCTGGGGAACTAAGCAATAAGGTGGCAGACAGGGTTCAGGCATCTGGGACTAGTGACATCCCTGTGGTGATGGAGGTGGGAGGGGAGGTCAGCCAGGAGTCGGGGTGCAGGAGCAGGAAGAAGAGAAAGAATGAAATAAGGATGAGAATGTTAAAAAAATGACCTGAAGAAGTTTTGTTATGGAAGAAATGATTGAATGCTGAAAATGGACAAAAGATCTATCTATCTATCTATCTATCCATCCATCTATCTATCTATCCATCCATCTATCCATCTATCCATCTATCCATCCATCTATCCATCTATCCATCTATCTATCTATCCATCTATCTATCTATCTATCTATTTATCTATCTATCCATCTATCTGATATCTAATTGTTGTCCGTTCAGACAAACTCTCCATCTATCAACTTCTAACCTGGCACCTGTGTCCCCTAAAAAAAAAAAAAAGTTCAGTTTTTATCATCTAGTTTAGATGAGTGCGGCTACCAACACCACTGATCAGCTGGTGACTAGGACCTGGACAAGGCGATTGACCTTACTTACTGAATTCCAGCAATATAAAAGTCAGTCAGGAGAAAGTCTTGAATTCCACCACTTTGCCATCATCTTTACATTATTCATTCACCCTTCAAGTCCCCCAAAGGTCAGCAGGAGCTCAGATTGTCTTAATTCACTTGTTGTCCTGCCAAAACTCCTTCCTCTGCTGCAGCCCTCCTCGTCTGTCTCTTTGTCTTCTGTGTGCATACAAATATATTTAAAGTTTCTAGCCTCCCCTTCCTCCATTTCATTCCTCATCCATCTTGGATGTTTTTAACTTATTCAAAGCGGTGGTGAATTCTGTTTGGGTTCCTTTATTGGATTATCTGGCTGCTTTCCCGTAGCAGGTGTCAGTGTGTTATTCACAAGTCCTCCTCTGTACCTCAGCCTCTCTGTTTGTCCTCACCTGGCCTTTTGATTTGCTGCTTGCTGTATTCCACACACAATATATCATTTCTTCCATCATCACCACTCTTGGCTTCCAAACATCAGTTCAGAGGCAGTGAATGATGGGGCAGGATGCGGACGGTATTCTGTCGTGCGTCGTGCTCTGCAGCCGTGATGGCAGAATATCACTGCTGTCTTTGCATTCTCTCTGCAGCTCATCTCCACGATGTTTGGCTGTCTGCACTTTGTCTGTGCCACTGCCGCAGTTTGTCTCGGTTTCAGGAGTTCTGCCGCATGCCACTTGGGGGCGACATGACCATATGCTTGCCTTCATTAAACGGCTCTGTAACTGCAGGTCCCCAGCCCTTGCTGCACCTCTCAGTCCACAGTCTCTGGGTAGCTGCGCCATCCCCAGAGCTCCCTCCCTCCTCCCTTTCTCTCTTTGCTTCTTTTTTTCTCCTTCCTTGCTCTTCCAGCCCCGTCCACCGACTTCGTCACCCCTCTATGCAACCCAGCACTCCGTAGATCAGCTGTGATAAAAACAGATGTCGGATTGAAATGTCAAAAGCGTATCTCAAACCGCCAGAACATTAACCTGTTCACCCTTTTGGTGCCTTTTTTTTTAACCCTTCAGGGAGCGGGGTTAGGACAGAAAGAGGGAGCCCAAGTAGAAAGGAAGAACCAGGAGGAACCAGCATTGATTGAGAGGATACAGAGAACTGGTTGAAATACCTTCAGGCTGGTGGCAGGATACAGGCCGCGTAAACAAAATGGAAAATACTCCAGTGGTAGAGGAGAGAGAGGAGGGGAGAGAAACGCAAGAGAGGATGGAGACCGCTGAAGCAATAAGGCAGACAGACACGAATGAGCCATAGAGAGAGAAGGCAAAAGGGATGAGTGAACAGATGACATAAAACTGATGGAAAGACACATAAGAGGCAGGGGGTGTGGGGGTGCAAGGTGATAAAATAGTGAACCAGTGGTAAAGGAGTGAATGGTAAGGGCTGGTGAAGTCAGATAATGTGCAGTGATGGCAGCAGAGGTGAGCACTGATCTGGAAAGAGAGTGAGTCGGGCTATGGAACAGAGAGCAGAGAACAGAGCAGATATGTGTTACATCTCAGTGGGGGCGATTTGGTTGATAATAGGCTGATAAAACCTCCGCCTGCTCTCAATGCCTGTCATAAATCTTTCATTGTTACTCTCGTCTCCTCCATCTCCCTCCTTTTTTTTTCCCCACCCTTCCTCTATTTCATTTTTGCTTGTATAGCCATCTCATCGGCCTTCAGCCGTACAATACAACCGCCGCGGCTGGAACAGGCAAGTGATGCATTCTCAAATGAGCGCCAGGGCGAGCAAGTAAAGGGGAAGGCGGGGAACTGCGAAAACAATAGAAGAAGCTTTTCTTCCCGCCATCGGTGGCAAAGGCGTCCTCTCCAGGAGTCAAGGTGGATTCCACCGATATGAGCTGTTTGTTTGTAAATAGGTTAAGAGGGATAAAATGAGAAAACGTATCAGGAGGAAATCCTTGACTTTGACATGCAGAACTAATGTTAATATTTCTAACCTGAGGAGTCGCTCAGGTTCTTCGCCACTCAGAATTCTCATAAATCCCCGGGCACAACTGTGTTTTCACCTGTTCGCCTTGAAGATGCGCCCGGTTCATTTCCATCCACGGCGCTCAGCTTCACCTCCACCCCTCGCTTTCTTCTCCTCCTTCTCTCCTCCACCTCCTGTATATCTCTTTGTTGCCTCCGTGTCTCCCCTCCCTCGACACGACCATAAATCACAGAGAGTGAGAGGGCTTGTTTGTGTTGAGGGTAATTATATGTACCTTATGTAAGCTCTCAGGCCATGATGAATTAGTTGCCCTAAATAGGCCACTCCTGACTGACACAGGTGACACAAACTCCAGCCTCTGCGGTCTCTTCAGCTGTGACTTATCGAAGCGTTCGGATTGGTGAAAGCTGTGAGAAAAATACCTATACATCAAAAAAAAAAAAAAAAGAAAATGTAGGCAGTGGCCATAGAATAAAAAGCATATTCAGAGCCATTTATTTAACAAGACTTTTCTCCAGCTTAATAACAGACCAGAAATACTATTAATGTTATTGGAAAAAAAAAAAAAAGAGATTTCCCAGCATGACAACCACACAAAGCAGCTCTCTGCTGCAGGAATATTAAAAACAGTAAATGGGTATCCTGAGATGAAAATTAAAGTTTGATTGAGCAGTCCTCTGCCTAATTAATGTGAGTAAAATGGGAATAGCCTCAACGTGCAGCCAGTGAAATGAATATATTTCGCAATAAAACCAGATTATTTCTCATTTAGCACACTTCATTTCCATCTGCTGGTGTTGGATTGCGACGCACTTAACGACCGCTTCAACAACTTGCTTAAATATGCAAGAGTCAAGAGCAGACAATATAGATCTAAGTGTTGTGTGAATTAGTCCTTTTTGCAGGGTTGTGGGGGCCGATGACAAGGGGTGCACGGGTGCAAATCCCAGTGCTTTGGGAGCGAGGGTGGTAATTCCATGCAAACACCAGGAAACACCAGGACCATCAAGATTGCACCCATTATAATGTCACAGGAACAGGAACAGCACCATTTTTTTTTTTTACCATTTTCATTTTTTGGACACCCTAGGTAGACCATGATGCTACCACCTTAAGACACCAGGTTGGTGACCACTACAATACACTCTCAATCTCAGTTTCTCTTCCAAAATCCCATCCAATTCTTCATCTTCAGTGCCTGCTATTGCTCGGTTTCATCTCGTCACTATCCAAGCCTGTTTTGTTGCTGTTACTTAGCTGTTTAGTTGTGATTGAGGTTGAAATCTACTTCGTAAGCATGTCCCTTAACACGATATAGTACAGTACTACTCTGGGGGGCTCCTCTCTACAGTAGCTGTAATGCTCTGACTATCCATCAAGCAGTGCAGCAATGTAGATTACCAAAGTTGTACTGGACAGATTTCGAGGCACACTGCTTTATTGGGCAATCTTATATAGGTAAAATTATAGGTTTTTGTAGTGAGACTTGCAACCCGGAAAATACAGTAGTTACATCGAGTCTCAACTAGGTATCAAATCCTGGTTGTCTAACTCTCTATAAAGCACTAAGTTGACGTTTCCTATCTCATCGTGCCTGTAGATTTCCATCACATTCCAGAGATATCAAGAAAAGCAGTGCCCAGTTTAGACCAGGCATGGACAAACTTTTTAACTCGCAGGCCACAATTGGCCTTAAAATTGTACATGGGGGTGGGCGAGTCCAGAGCATAAAGATGAAATGTTTGTTTGAACTAAGATTAACGGCATGTAAAGGTCATTTGTAAAAACGAAAATTCTACATTTCTGTTACGCTTATAACGTCATATACAGGGAAAACGCCTTATTGCAGGGAAAAGACAGAATTATAATGATAATACAGTTAATTTCATTTAGTCAAGGTTGGTGGGCCGCATGTAAAAGCTCAACGGGCTGCATCTAGCCCGCAGGCCTTAGTTTGCCTGTGTGGTTTAGACCACGTTGTCTCTTGAACCGGTTAAGTGTGCCGTTCTATTTTCACAGACAGGTCATTAGGTTATGGCAGAAAAATACCCCTTAGTAAAATTAAATTTGCTGTGTTCTGAAATATTTTCCTACCTATAAAATCTTCCTACCGGAATTAACTGCTCATGAGCACAACTAGGATTTCTCAAGTGCACAAAGCCTATAACTTTCTGCTACCTGACCGGTAAAAAAGTTAGAATCCTGTATCAATGACTCTGCGTCATTTTGAGTTTATTGTTGTTGTCTTCACTGAGAAAATATTTTCTAATCAAATATAGTTGCATTATTGATGATGGAATCCTAGCCATTCTATTGTTCAGTTCTTTTGTTGATATGGGTATGGATCAAGTCTAAGAAATAGCCAGAGGGGGCCAAAAGGTAAGATTATTTCCATGTGGTCTGGCACCAATTCACCCACGGACCGGTACTAGTCCCCAGCCCAGTGGTTGGGCCCCACTGATCTACAACATTGAACAGTATAAGTTGCTTTTCTAGTTGTTTCGAGGTTTTAAGACTGGGGAAACCAAGAGTGAGTTTGCTGCCAAAGTGAAGCCCAGAGAAGAAGACACCATTGTCCATGTAAAGACGTTCAAACAAAGATAGAAGTAGGCAAAAGTTTAAACCACTCCTGCCCATAAACTGTACACTTTTGTGTTTCCTCAGTTGACAAGTGTTCTTCAGTGTGTACCCCACGTGCCATGACATAACGCTCTATTGCTTCATATAAGACAGCAAGATGGCAGCAAATGGGAGCGGGAGAAGGAATAATATGGCTGGACCAAAGAATATATAATGAGGTAAGAAGGACTACACTTGCCTTATTCCCTATGAGGGCAGGGAACGAGGCAAGAAGAGAAAATACATTTATCTTCTGGCATGAATAATCTTTTTGCCATCGCACCCTTCATTCCCTCCATACATTCATGAATAATATTTTTCTTCATTGCTGGTAAAAAGTGACTCTCAATAGCGTGGGAGGAGAATGAAAATGAGGAAGGAAGCAATGGTCAGAGGAAAACGTCTATCATTTCCATACCGGTGTTTAATACAGCCCACTCAGTGTTGCAGAGCCGTCGTGTGATGCTTCAGTGGTGAAAAATATTTAATTTCAAAGTGGTGATAGATGAAAAAGAATGGAGAAGTGACACTCTGGCACGAGTGCATCGCAGTATTGCATCACTTCCTGTTACTGTATTGGATGTCTTACATGGCTCGGCCACGGCCATAGACATGTGTGTAACGAGGGACGGACCAAAGGGTAATGACTAAGAGGACAGTTGGAAACGCTGCATCATCGTCACTGTCAGAACCAAGGTTATTTTCCATCTCTGCCTTGATTTATAATGGAAATATATCACATTAATACATTTTTTTTCTGCTTATTCACTATTAAAGTAAGTTCTTCTTCGTCCTTCTATCTGTTGCCGGGTCACAAGAGAAGTATTCTCCATGACTGACACCCAAATCACACTATCCTTTCCTGTGAGTTAAAGTTAAGCTGTTACATTATATTTATTATGGATATAATATGAATATATGAGAAACCTAATAGCATAGCTGCCTCAATCAAATTTGAATGTTTTTTAAGCAAACACATTGGTGTAGATACACATATATTTCTTCATACATATATTATTTTATAGATGTGTATATAAATATAAAGATATATGAGGCAGTTGGGCTATTGGCAATATATTATATATTATATTTATGATATCTATAATTCATTTAATTTATTATACTGTCTAGAAATATATAATATAAATATAATCTTTATACTTCCAGTGTGGTCCAAGGTTCACAGTATGGTGCAGTGTGATTTGGGTGGCAGTTGTGGAGACACAAGCAATATTACAGGTATATAATTAAATATGGTCAATTATTTCTGACTGAAATACTTTGTTAAAAAATGTCTTCTTCTTTTCCTTTCGGCTTATCCCATTTTTCAGGGGTTGCCACAGCGAGTCAATAATTTCCATCTCACCCTGTCCTCCGCATCCTCAACTCCAACTCCAACCACCTCCATGTTCTCCCTCACTGCATCCATAAATCTCCTCTTTGGCCTTCCTCTTCGTCTCTTACCTGGCAGCTCCATGTCTAGCATTCTTCTCCCAATATAACCACTTTCCCTCCTTTGAACATGTCCAAACCATCTTAATCTGGCTTCTCTAGCTTTTTCTCCAAACCTTCTTGTCTGTGTTGTCCCCCTGATTACCTCGTTCCTGATCCTGTCCATCCTTGTCACCCCCAAAGAGAATCTCAGCATCTTTAACTCTGCCACCTCCAGCTCTGCCTCTTGTCTTCTACCTATTCCTAATGTCTCTAGTCCATACATCATGGCTGGTCTCACAACTGTCTTGTAAACCTTTACCTTCACCTTAGCTGACACTCTTCTATCACAGATTACTCCAGAGACCTTTCTCCAGTTGTTTGAAAATACTTTGTTAAAAAATACTTTGTTAAAAAATGTATGATGTTAAATATAAATCTGAAAATATGTGCTTTTACCACCAGCTTGACATACACTGAAACATTTACACACTGTATATATTGTAAAAATAAAGAATTATTCAACATTATTAAATCCACAAAAACAATATTATCTGATACCTCACATCTACCACTAGAGGAACCCTAAGTCCCGCTTAATGAACCCGTTATCTACAGACCGTTAAACAAGGCCAATGTGTTACACTGGTGATGTTATCATATCCGGATATGACACTGTTTATATTCCCGAGATTATTTACAGTACGTGTCAAAATATGCGAGCCAGGTTTACATCCCTAATGTAAAAACCTTGAGGATGGATCACTCCCTGTCCTCCGTCTCCTTGGTCTCGTCACGTCATCGTCTCCGGTGCCGCACATTTACAACCGTCACACACTGCTGCATGCATACATGCATACCCCAATTCTCCCCTTTCTCATTGGCACACGTTGTCCCCTCTTTCCCTGTAGAGGTGTTCACACTTCCACCTGGTGAACGTCATGCTCTGCAGCTCGCTATACCTAGTAATGGCCGCAGTGGCCAAGAGAGCAGCTGGACACATGGACAAACACACAGAAAAACGGAAAGTCTTTCCAGAAACTATTCATTCACCTCATTACCATACTGCCTGTCTCTCTGAGAGAACCGGGCCAGGTAGAAAGTGGTGGTGGTTATATCTCTGTGTTGGAGAGAGGGTGCGGGGGATGTTCACCCTGGAGCTGCTTCCAAGCTCCTTGGAACAGCTTTTGCTGCAGTGACCAATGGCACGCTTCCATTTCCATCACCAACCACAAAATGCCACCGGAGCGAAGGTTTTTAAGGCAGGACTTACAGTCGTTGGCCTTCAGCCTTAACTGGCATTTGTGGCAATGCAGCAGCGTTCGCAACGGCTCCGTACACAAATCCATCTTAGTTACAAGTCTCCCAGCTAAGAACCACCATACACTGCAGTCTGTCAGCCGGGGATGAGAGATGCTCAAAAGAGCAGTCCGGCAAAAACCACCAGTGTAACACAATAGGGGTCAGTAAGCAAACACAGATTCCTTTTTCCGTTGTAGAGGTTTCTGCACTTTAGGATTTTGAGAATTTATTACAACTAAATTGCGTCATAAATCTGATCAAAGCGATTCTCAAAACCTACAGCTTTTAGGCAATAGCTCCACGCTGGCTCCATGCCTGCATCCTTTCAAGGGCGGGTGTTTCACTTTATGTGAGTGCAGAGAAAAAAGTGGATGCTATTTGGTTAATGTTGTGCAAGATGGCATTTCATGTGCCGCAGTTCTCGGCCTTGACGCACAGTGACGTATCGACTCCGTGTGCTTGAGTTCCTTAGTCTTTATTTAAAATTAAATGCAGAAAATTTGGAAATAAATGCAAAATGGTTCACAGCACGGTCGCAAGGGTGGTCACCCACCATCGCCTCTGCTGCATGCTTAGGTCAGCATAAACACGGTTTCCAAACGGAGGCATTTTGATTCGTTCCAGATCATTTATTTAACCAGTCTCTGTATTGACTTTCCTTGGAAAATTGACGATTTTATTCAATCCAGTTTTACTGTGTGTATTAAAAATGCATTTTGAAGCAATGTAGTAAAAACTAAGAAATGAGTGAACCTGACTGTGAGCGTGGACTATGAGAAATCATTGTCGATGGTGGCCTAGTGGTTGAGGAAGTGGTCGGGTCCGCAAAACTCCAGGTTCTAATCCACCAGCTGAGGTGCTGTGAACATGGTACTGTCCTGACCCACAAAATTTCCAGTGGGTTCACCATCCACAGGAAAGCTCACAGTATGGAGCAGTGTGATTCGGGTGGCAGTCATGGAGACTCCTGCCCCTGGGACGAGGAAAAAGAGAAGATGATAAAAAATGAATGAATGAAAGAATTTTGTTCTTTAATATAGAAAAGTGTAGAACTATTACGACCCAGTTTTTGACTGAAGAAATTGCTGGTTTTGTAGACATAATAAGTCATAATTTATAAACCAGGACGGCTGTATCATTAACCTTCTTTTTTAATCTGGGTAGTTTTGGATTAGTCAATCAGTCATCACTTATTAATAATGCATTTTCCACAATTAGTTTTAGAATTTAGCTCAATTAACAAGACAAATTAATAAATAAAGATAAAAAGTGCCCTCTTGACCAGTTATTGGCAAATTAATTATTTAGCATACCATTCTAAGATTTTTATCATTAATTATTATTAAAAGGCATCTGGAACAGCTGGAGGAAAGTGTCAGAAGTGATCTGTGATAGAAGAGAGTCAGCTAAGGTGAAGGAAAGGTTTTCAGGATGGTTGCAAGACCAAGCATGATGGATGGATTTGAGACACTAGGCAGAAGACAGGAGGCAGAGTTGGACGTGGAGCAGTTAAAGATGCTGAGATTCTCTAGATGTGACAAGGATGGACAGGATCAGGAATGAGGTGATTAGAGGGACAACACAGACAGGAAGGTTTGGAGAAAAGGCTGGAGAAGCCAGCTTGAGATGGTCTGGACATGTTCAGAGGAGGGACAGTGGATACATTGGTAGAAGAATGATCCTAGAGATGGAGCTACCAGGTAAAGGGGATTGATGGATGCAGTGAGAGAGGAAATGGAGGCAGTTGGCTGTGGCAATCCCTGAAAAAGACACAAGCCAAAAGAAGAAAGAGGATATTTCATTGTTGACCGAGTGAAATCTGTCCTGTATTTCCAAGTTTTAAACAACAAAAACTAGTAACAGAACGAGCAAAAATGAAACAATGAACTCAGAGGTAACATAATGCAGAACAACCAAAAAAAAAACCTTTCTGATCCTACCTTAGCAGACGGGGAGATAAAAAACGTTTAGCTGTGGCAACCCCTGAAAAAGGGACCTGCCGAAAGGAAAAGAAGAATGGGATTAAGTGAGAAAAGTCAAATCTTCTAACTGACCAGTAGATTCAGGCACCTGAATAAAGACCAATCCCTTTGAAACTTTGGCAAAGGCACAAAGTCCAACTTTCCAAATAGTCCAACTTAATCAATTGCACCTAAAGCAAACAACCCATTCATTTGTACAGCCTTACCTTCAACTTTCACATTTTGCCCTAATCAACTCGGCCTCCAGTCAGGAATTTCATGGGAAAAAAACACACAACACTTCACCTTCACCTCTACTTTACCCACGGTAAATACTTTAGACTCATTAGCATATACATCTAAATGGATGCTAAGCCGGTGTACATACTTCCCTGTATCCCTTTATCTTGGTTACTGAAGCATTTGTCAGCCTCCTAATGTGTTTGTTTGAGTGATAATTGTAAACCCTTGCCTGAGATATTTACACTGACGTGATGCGACGACGAGACAGAGGCGTCCTCCCTGAGGACGGACTCGCACTCACTCAGGGGGATTGAAGTTTGCCATTATCACCGTGCCAAAATTCCCCCGGTCCCCACACACAGAGCGACAAGCCTCTTACAAGTACAGCTTAATCCACCACTGTCTGGTTTGTAATCAGGAGCAACAATGCAGTTGCATCACATTTAATAACCCTGAAAAAAAATAAATAACTACAGCGCGCTGATTAAGGGTTTGCTGTGTTCTTGGACACCAGTCCGACTGATGGATACACGTGTTCTCCCGCAGATAATGGCGGAACTTTTTATCTTCAAGCCCCATGTGAAGAAGACAGCATGTGAGCTCACGATAGCGGGCTGACACACGCCGTCCAATTACTGTCTTGCAGCGCAGGAACTACGAGTACATACTGTAGTAAGATATGCTTCAGCGACTGTATTCATTATTAGGGCTGAACAACTGTACATAATAATTTCAGGTGAGGCTTGCGTGTTATGTATTTAGTAGATGTGTGCAAATTAATCGTTTTTGATCGGTTATTCGTCTGTGACCTACACGATCCGGTCCAAAAAGCCCAGAGCGATCGATAATACAGTTAAACGGTGCAACGGTTCAGATTTTTTCACGTGGATCGGTTTCCTGCTCCATCACCCCGCCTATGTTACACATAGGCAAGACATTGACCGCTTCCACCCACTACAGGCCAATAGACACATATATACATCGATTCACACATGTCTGAAATGACTGGACTGATTTGGTTGGAGTTCAGGTTGTAGGTTTTACTCTGATCTGAGCAACATGGCAGACAACACAGACGAAACTTACAGTATTTCTCATCTAAAATTGAAGGTTTGGACTTTTGGACTTTGGTCTTTTTTCAAGAAGGATGGAAAGATAGTTAAAAGCAACGCAATTTGTCGACTCTGTAGAGCGATAATCGATTACACGGGAGGACCAACAAACCGTGGCAGTCACCCGGAGAGACAGCAGAGTGGGACTGATGACTGGGTGAAGATGACGGTGACGCTGGCACGGCAGGAACCACCAGTAGTCAGAGGAGAGGACAGAATAAAATAAAAAAGTTTTCGACAAATTCCAAGGCCATAACGGAATCTATCGCTCGTTATATTACAAAACAATGTCCTGTGTGACAATCTGGTTATAGGAGTGATGTCCAAAGTTGAATCGTTATGTGAGTGACAACTCACATAAATTGTTATGTGAGTGACAACCCCAGTATTTAGACATACATTTTTATGTGTATAAACGTAGGTGTATAAGCACATATATTGAGATATATTTGTATATATGTGGATATGTGCATGTATATGTATATATATTGCTTTACATGTGTATATATGTGCATGCATATGTGCATATATATTTACAAATATCTCTACATATGTGTATATATGTACATGTATATGTGCATACTGTACATGTATACATATGTATGTACAGTAAATGGACATATAAATACACAAACTTTTCCCGATGATGATTGATTTTATTTTGTATTACTTGTTTATATTGCTTTCATCCTGTATCTTACTTCTTTATATTTTCTACTCCAAAACATTAAAACTTGTACCTGATTGAACAATCAAGAGCATCGCCTGCAGTGTGACCAATAAAGCTTCTTGATCTTGATATTGAGTTTAATAACTGTTTTTCCTTTTTGATTTTAAAGTTCACTATAAACATTTTGAACATTATAATTTGATCTAATCTAATTGGATTTCAATAAAACATCTAAGAACTGCGCTAAAGGACTGTGAAACTTTTCTAATAGTGGAGAATAAGTCTCTGCTTTCAACGTAAAAAAAATTAATTAAACAAAAATTGTACTAGATAAGATAAATTTGATTAAAAGGTTATTTGATTATATTGGACTAATAAGGGAGATTCACGCAGCTTAATTTATCACATCACTTTGCAGGTAATAATCATAATAATATTATTATATTTTATTTCTAATGAAGTGAAGGTGCCTCAGCTTTGGATTGTGCAAAAGGCACAAACAAGTAAGATAAATGGAGTACAAATATAAACAAGTAAGATATAAACACATACTATAAAAAACATATATACACACACTTATACACAAGTAATTGAAATAAAATAAAAACAGTTGCATATACTGTATGTTCATATATGTCAGGATGGCTGAGCGGTCTAAGGCACTGCGGTCTGTTCGCAGTCTCCCCTGGAGTTGTGGGTTTGAATCCCACTTCTGACATGAATCCAGCATTTGGTGGCCTAATGGTTAAGGAAGCGGAGGCCCCCCAATACCCTGGCTCAAATCCCCCTACCGCCAAGTTACTGCTGAAGTGCGCCGAGCATGTTCCCCTCACACACTCCCCACACACTGCTCAGCCAGCAGCCCTCTGCTCACTACGGTGTTGGGTTAAATGCAGAGGCATAATTTCCCAAAGGCATAAAATCCCTAGGGAATAATATAGTTCTAATTTTGAGTTTTTTTTAAATTTCTTATGTATATAAATATATAAAATACACAAGTAAACTTTTCTAGATGCTGCTTATTTTTATTTTATATTACTTGTTTATATTGTTTATATCCTCTGTCTTACTTCTTTATATTTTCCACCCCAAAACAATTGAAACTTGTACGTACCTGATTACACACCCCATCTTCATTTCTCATATGACATTGCCTGCAATGTCATATGACAAATGAAGCTACTTGAACTTGATAGTGGGTTTATTATTTGTGCTTTATAGTTGCTCTGGGAATATACAAGTTTTTCCTTTTTGAAAGATCGATATAAACATTTTTGTACATAATAATTCTAATCTAATCTAATTAGATTTCAATAAAACATCTCACATTGCAGCTAATAATTATAATAATATTACATTTTATTTTTATTTGTAGTTAAATGAAGGTGCTCTCGATTGTGGAAAGGGCATGAACAAGTAAGATAAATGCAGTACAAAATATAAACAAGTAAGATAAAATATAAACACACACTATAAAAAAAAAAAATCATTATACACAAGTAAATGAAATAGAATAAAACACGCAGAGGAAGGCCAAAGAGGAGATTTATGGATGCCGTGAGAGAGGACATGGAGGTGGAGTTAGAGTTGAGGATACAGAGGACAGGAGGAGATGGAAATTGTTGACGCGCTGCGGCAACCCCTGAGAAAGGGACAAGCCAAGGGAGAAGAAGAAGAAGAAATTAAATAAAATAAAAACAGCTTTGGGAAAGGTATTGTAGTTTGCAATATATATATATATATATATATATATATATATAAATATATATATATATATTTATTATATTATATATCTATATATGTAAATATATATATATAAATAAATATATATTTATTTATTTATATATATACTTTTACAAATTTACAAATATAAATAACTGTATGTAGACATATATGTAAATATTCACTTATATAAATATACTTACATATATGTTAATATATGTGCGTATATATGTATATACACACATACTTTATCTAAATATATATACATATTTGTACACGTATATGTTCATATATACATGTATACATACATGTACATGCATTTGTACATACATTTATACACACATGAATATTTCTAAAACTTTTGCACATTGCCGTTTGTATTTATGCTTAGTAGAGGAAAAATCAAGTCCAATTGAATAAGGTTTTTAATAAAGAAAAGTCCAAGTGGGCGACCAATCATTGAAGTGGGTCGATGCCGAATTACATCTTGTATTTTCTTCACAGCCGGGGAAGGCTCATGTGTTGGCGATAACCTTACTAATGACTTTTTTTTCTTTTTCTCCCCACTTCATGTAAATCAGGGCAGCGTGACATTTAGCATGCACCAGCAAAATGGAACTCAGCCATCATTAATTTTATATTTACACTGCTGCTCCCACTGTGACCTGTCAAACTGTCCCAAATCAACAGTGGAGAGAGCTGTATAATAAATGCCTCACTTCCTGAGCGCTGAATAATTCAAGTACCCTCTCCTACATTGGGGTGTTCTATTTCATCACCAATAAATTTAAACTAAGTGGCCAACCCTGTGTGTGTGTGTGTGTGTTTTTCTTTTTGAAACGTCTGGCAATGGCATAATTAATGATCCATTTTAATGGTACCTCATGCTCAGCAACTCTTGGTTTTAGATTGCACTTTGTTTAGCCTTTATGGACATTAAGCCGCCTGGACGTTACAGGATGTGAAGGACATTAATGTGTTCTCTTATTTCTGTGTTAAATAGGTGATTAATACCTTTTTGTTAGCATCAGGGGGCTCATAAATGAAACGTTTCAAATGGTAACTCTTGGCTCAAACTGCATTAATCAACTAGACTGACCGTCATGCAGCTACAGCAGGTGTAGGTAAGTTTTTTTTTTTTTTGACTTGCATGAAACAATTGCATCAGCTGCCAGGTTGCCACTGAGGTACTTGGCTACTACTTGGTTCTGTCCAGACCCACATAACTTCAAGAGGGCTCACCGACCACATGAAAGCTTGCAGTATGAAACAGTGTGATTTGAGTGGCAGTTGTGGAGACTGTGACTTGGCAACAGCTAAGAGGATGAAGATTAACGAATGAACTAAGGAGACAATAGGTCTTAAAATTGGACACGGGGCCTGTATTTGGAGCAGATACTGTAGGTGGTGCAACAGGGGCAGTGGTGGCCTAGTGGTTAAGTAACTGTACTTGGGTCTGAATGAATCCACCAGGTAATCATGGAGGTGTTCTGAGTCCCAATTCACATAACTTCCAGGAAGGCTCACAGTAGAGTGCAGTGTGATTTGGTTGGTTGTTGCAGAGACTACTGGCGCTGAGACCTGGCAACGGATAAGAGGATGAAGATAAATTAATAAACTAAGGAGAAGATTGGTCCTAAAATTGGACATGGTGGCTGAGTTAGGAGCAGATAGGGGGCGCAACAGGGGCAGTGGTGACCTAGTGGTTGTTACTGGACTTGGGTTAAAAGAGTTCCAGGATGAATCCACCAGGTTAACATGGAGGTGTTCTGAGCATTGCACCGTCCCAACGCACATAACTTCAAGGAAGGTGTGCAGTGTGCTTTGGGTGGTTGTCACAGAGAGTGGTGGCTCTGAGAACTGGTAACAGATAAGTGGATGAAGGTGACTGAATGAAGAAGACCTTGTCCTTAAATTGGATATGGAGGGTGGTTAAGGAAGTGTGATTGGATATTGAAGGTTTCAAGTTCAAATCCACTACTGAGGTGCTCAGAGCCTAGCACCGTCCCCACACACTGCTCCCTGCTCACTGTTCACTTTGGTGACGAGTTTGTTGTGTGCAGTCGTTTGTATCACAATGTCAAGGAGACAAGGAGTTTGCTTTCCTTCACGTGAATAAAGAGAAATGGCATCTAAAAGACATTCATAACACAGCATTTTATGCTTCCTAAACTTTGCAAAGAAGTAAAATACAAACTGATTACCTTATTTTTTTGCACCGGATAATAAGGTGCACTGTCAATGCGTAGTCCATTTTCGGTCTTTTATCGTAAAAAAGGCACATACATTTTTAAGGTGCATACGACGACAGAAAACATTCAAAAGTTTGACTATTTTAACATTGTTCAACTTCATCCATCTAATTCCATCTCGTCATTTTCCTTCCAATCTTCTGCTTGAGATCAGCTTTGTTATCATGGCTCTTATCAGTTGGCAGGGTTCCTCATACACACACCATAACATTACGTTGAAGCCCAGTATGTGTTACTCTTTACAGAGTATAGTACAGGGAAGAAAAGGAAAGCAAACCCTTTGTCATTGTGACATTGTGAAATCACTGCACACAACAAAAGTTTTATCTCTGTATTTAACCCATCACCAAAGTGAACAGTCAGCAACTTTTAGTGCCTGGGGAGCCATTAGTGGGGAAGGTGCCATGCTCGGTGGACCTAAGTCATAACCTGGCAGTTGGTGGATTCTAACCGGGAACCCTCCAAACCCTAGTCCGGTACCTTTATCACTGCCATGTATTACCCTGCAAGGCTCTGGAATGCAGTCGCCATAATGTTTGGACAATCCATCAAGTGGTGCAGCATTGAGCTTCCCAAAGTTGTGATTTCCTAGCGTCATTCAAGGTCAGTCATTCAAGGTCAGTCAACGCAACCAAAATCCACACATAAGGCATGATGCATTATAAGATGCACTGTTGATGCGTGAGGATTCATATACAAAATACAAAACTGAATGGGCTTCATTGGGCCCCAAGGCCCTATTTTGCCTGAGTGAGAGTAAGGGAAGGGATTTTTCCTTTATTGAACTGTTAGAATAATGAAAATTAGAAGCAGAAACTATATTATATATTTTTTTTCATACTTCAAATAACCATTCCTAAGAATCTGCTTATTAGCCGTCTGACCTGCTAAGATTCACCACACCTGTGAGTAACAGCGGTGGGTCAAGTGAAGCAGAATGCCAGACATAAAGTTACAGAGAAGTCACATCACAGGGGCTACATCCCATTTATCACCATCTATTTATTATCATCTCTCAAGATGTTCCTGCATCTAACAGACACCTGACTGCTGACGCTCTTCGCCGTCTCCCCCGGGGAGTTTGTTATAAGGTCCAAAAACACATCTTAATGTGAAGTGGCCAGACGGGGGATTCAAGGACTCAGTGAAAGGTCTGACAGACAGATGTGACCTTCTAACCAATCACATCAGGGCTCAAGTACAGCCTGGTAGTCGGTGGCTGTCTGTCTGAAAGTAAAACACCCTGACTTAGGGAAACAAAATCTGTGATGCAATTCCAACCAAAATCTAAATCATTGAAATGTAGTATTGGGAAGTATTTCATGGCAAATATTTTGACTCCTGGGCCACAGTGGGTATTGGGGGATAGTGGGGGATGGCACATTTACGTGAACTAACATAACTGACATGTAAAAGTAATGAATAAAAGCTGAAATGCTAACATGCTTTTAGTCTTCCCTACACTACCTGTTGTAGTAGTAATAATAGTAAAATTTGGACAAGTTTGCCTGGCGAGATTATAGAGCGCAATGGGCCACATCTGGCCCTCGTGCCCTGGTTTGTCCAGGTCTGGTCTTTAATTCAAACCCCAGAGTCGGTGGCAATCAAACCCCTTAGAGGAGCCCATTAGAGAAAATGTAAAACATTCACACAAAGGTGGTATTCTATTATTGTCAAGTCCCTTAGCGATCAATAAAAAGGAGTAAAAAATGAACTCAAGCACAGCGGGTTTGACATTTTCGGCATCGTCGTAAACTAACGCAGGAAATTAGTTATGAATCTTTCATGCCATTTTCCTTTGAGATCCCATTCAGGATAATGGGGACAATGGATGATTGTGTAGGCTTCCCTAAAACTGCTCTTCCAAAAGGTTAGGAAATAAATCTATCATCATTTTAAGTCAGATTGTGGGTAGCTAGTAGCTGTTAGAATTCCCAAGATGAAAAAAAAGATCATTCTAATCTTTGAAGAATTTTTCCCGAGTTTTGAACCCAATTTTGCTTTTTGCATCCCCTGAGTTTTTCTAACGACTTTAAGTCCTTCAGCTTCTCATACAACTAAAAGTCTTCTTCCGTCTAATTCAGTTGTGTATCACAAACAACTCTTTTTTGCTTTTCCACCGTTCCTTCCTTACGGTAATGTCCTGTTTTGTTTTTTCTTTTTTTTTTTTTTAATCCACGTCCTTCTTCTAATTCCTTTTCTCATTCTGCCACTTCTTTCATCTCCTCTTCCTCTTTTCATTTTATCTTTTTCTTTTGTGAACATGCTCCATGCTTCTCTATTACCCGCCGACTTCGCTCTCTCTTAACAGTCCCTTCCGTTCTCCCCGGCTGTGGGGTGATGTATGGTCCCTGTCAGTGTTGGAATCAATGGGACGCCGGTTGTTTTAATTTGGCCTGGGAGCCCAGCAGATCCAGATCCTGGGCGTCGTGGAAGAGCGATGGCAGTGGCCTTTCTCTCACTTGGTTTTGCTTCCCTCTTTCCCTCCCGCACTCGTTGCATTGATCAACACTTAGCTTACCGACAGAGGCCTGTAGCTTCTAGAGGCCCTGGGAAGATGAACAAGCCCGAGTCACGTCAGGTCTGTTGATCTAGAATTGCATTAGGGAGTGAAAAATAACCACCAGAATCAGTCACCAGAATGCCTCTGAATGCACCAAAATTATTATGGCTCAAATCATGCTACCACATGTAAAATTAGTGCTCAAACTTGTAAGGGCGAACCCTAACAATTGCAAAAATTTGCAAAGGCAAACTCCTCAAGTCAGGATTCAGCCTTCCACCTACACTTAAGGGCTACCAACCAATCTTTTAAGGACCAAGAAGTTCAAATCATGGCCAGAGAAGACAGATGGTTTGAAAGAGGTGTTAAAGAAGCCATTTCTATCAACCTGGAAAAACCATTCCTCAACAGAGGTGGTGGTTAAGACACAACCTTTCACTCACTTTCAAAGCCCTTTTGGGAACAATACCCAAAAGATTTCTCTCCCAACAACCGGTTTCACACATCAACGAGCCAAAACCACTCCGACAATGACGGTAACGACCCATCAATACCCACCCAACGACTGGTATTACAGTTCACAGGTAACTCAAGGTTGAAACACCCCTTTCTCCTCACTCACAGGATATAAATTCTGTTACTCCCCACTAACAGTTAGAACTGAACAAGTCTCTTGGATGAGAGGCGAAATGTTTCCCAAAAAATTGAATGCCCAGTTGCCTAACTTAACTCTTTAACCTTGACCATGACCTGGATGACTGAGAACCTTAATCGACATGCAAAAATTTGGTTAAAAAAAACCTCACAAAGTACCACAAAATGACAATAATATATGATACTATATGACACTGCAAATTTAGGGACAATGCAATTTTAGGGCCCACAACATGCTGCCAATGAAATAATTGGTGCTCAAAAATACAAATATCTGCATTTTTGAACATGTCAACTACCAAACAGCTAAGAGTGGGCCCTGGCAATCGCAAAAGCATTGGTGAAAAAATCCCCCCCTAAATTCTGCAAAATGCTATTTTTGCTGCCAAGTGAAAAACTGGTGCACAAAACTCCAAAAATCAACAATACATGTGAAGATACCACCAAAAACGTGTCGGGCAGGGTCCTGACTTTAGCAAAAAATTGGCGACATAATTCCCTTCAAATTGCAATTTAATGACCAGAAACATGCTGCCGCATGTAAAACCAGACCTCAAAACGTGTCAAAATATCACCAAAATGTGAAATGGGGGAAGTCTAACAATCACGAAACATTGGTGAAAAACTCCTCATAATTCCGCAATTGCCCCCAATGCAATATAATGGCCTAAAACATGGTGCCAAATAAACACGTGTTAAGAGGGACCTTGGCATTCGCAAATAAATGGTGAGAAAATACACCCCAGATCCCAAAAATGCCTTAAATATGCTATTTAAGACCCAAAATTTAAATAGCATAGGCATTGTATGTAACATTAATGCCAAAAAGAATTACACAATTTTTGAATGCCAAAATATCAATATGGTTAAATCCCCCCAAAACGCCTCAAAATGCAATTTTAGGGCCAAAACATAATGCCAACGGAATAATTAGTTTTCAAAACTAAAAAAAAAAATCTGTACTTTTTAAAAATGATGTTAAAATATCATAAAAAAAATGTTAAGGGGGCAGAGAGGCTTACATTTATGTAAAGTTGGTTAAAAAAGAAGTGCCCCCCAAACGTCTCATAATGCAATTTATGGCCCAAAACACGCTGCTGCCCATTTTCAGGTGTTTACAGCCAGAGGGTATCATTTTACAAGCAAGTAAATTGCAAACATGTATTATTGAAACACTTTCATGGTAAAAGTATAAAATAAAAAACCTACATCGAGGTTCTACAATTTAATATTTTTACGTCAACTCAACAGAGCAGCTTCATAAACAATTGATAATGAGGCGAGGAGAAGGTCGGACAGGCTTCATTTTAGCCGTGATCTGGAGCTCATCAGCCGCAATTTTCCTGACAACCTCTTCTCATCTTCTGTCTCATATCATTTTCCTCACTTTTGTCATTTGCCTTTTATTGCCAGCCATCATTAATACAAATCATCTCTTCTCATATTCCCTGCGCCAGGCCTGAACGGGAGCCCTCATGCAGAGCTCGCAGCCCGCGCTGAAGTAATTAAAGTGTCGGCTTTAAAACAAAAGGCCCAGTGTTCGAAGAAAATGAACGAACGGCCACCGTGAGAAAAAAAAAGCAATCAGAGAGGTGGGTTCCACCACAATGGCTCAGTTGATGAGAAATGGGCCATACACATGGGTTATGTATTATTGGGAATTTAACAGATGTATGCATGAAGTTGCACAATGGGCTCCAGGTGCTGTCTAAGAGGCCGGACGTACTTTTTTCAGACCATTTCATTCACCTTTGTTACAGACAAATAATGAGATATTACTCCATGTTGAGAACCAGAAGCTCCCTTAACGCCTTGGTCAACTGGAGAGAGCGCCTCTGTGTGGTCAGGGAGTAAGTCCTCTGCCCTTGGTGAACAGGCCGAGCTATCTGGGCTGAGGCAAGGTTACCGGTGTCCTCATTGAGAGAAGAAAATACTACTTGCTATTGTAAATTTCGTAAAACAGCATTTTCTAATTGGTGGACCTTAAACAGGCAGGCAGACAGACAGATAGACAGACAGGTTGATAGACAGGTAGATAGGTAGATGGAAGGGTAGACAGACAGATTTTTAGATTTTAAAAATGGAACTTTATCAACACAATCCAAGAAAGACAGAGGTGATCCACAGCTAGCAGAATAAAAAACAACCAGTGTGGCTGTCGCACCCTCTACTGACATGAATCCAAGATACCTTCATCAAAAAGTTCAAGGTTGACAAGCAGTCAAATCAGGAACTGAGCGAACTGCAGTTCACCACCAGAGACATGGCACAGTATATCATCATGAGCCCACAATTGTACAAACACGTCATTGGTATTTGTGACACAGACAGATGAGTAGACAGACAGGTAGATAGACAGACAGGTAAATTCACTGGCAGGTAGATAGACAGACAGAGACAGATAGGCAGACAGACAGAAAATGTAGATAGATAGGTAGGTAGGCAGTTGGGTAGGTAGGTAGATAGATAGATGCATCCCTTAGTCTGTCTCAGGAATAAAACCAGATCTGCTGCAGAGTATGCCTGGGTGTCGGTCTGGAACAAGGGAGACAGGTCATTGTCATCTGACACACACTCCTCTCCGCCACTGTCCTCAGACATCAGACCCTCTTCTGGTGCAACCAACTTGTTGTTGTCTTCTTCCAGTGAACCATGTCTAGACCCGCCTCCTTGGACTCCGTATCTATGGGGTGTTGGTCTCCCTTCAACTCAGTGACCTCATCATCACAGCTGTCGGAGTGAGCTGCCGTATACTTAAGAGTCCCCGTCTCCATACGTCCAAAAATGGACGTATGTTACCTAGATCTCCCCTCTGGTTCCCTGTTTTCTCCACCTCACCCTCCTTTTTGTCTAGTCCCGGTGCCCCCTGTTCTACGCTTCCCTAAGCGAGGGATGCTGCCACCATCAGAGCTTCAGCAGTGCGTAGCTCAGCAGCCGCCGCGGACTCAATGACTGACACAGATGCGTTCACTTCCATCGTGTCTGATAAACAAGCAGTTGCGCTGTGAACGGGACTAACCGCCAAACCGTCCCCCACCTCTGGTTCCCCTGCAGCAGTGGCCGTCCGTGCGGCGGTCACACTCCGTCCCCCCACCACGCCGTTACCAGCCACAGTGGTAGTGGCAGCAGCATCAGTTGTAGCAGCAGCAGGTGCAGGCTTGGCAGCAGTGGCCGCTCCAGTCCCCCGCCTCTCTGCAGCAGCAGACACACCGGGCTAGTTCCTAACAAAGGGGCCGATGAGGCTGCACTTGTAGCATGACATAGTCCCAATCAGGTCGAGGAAAGGTGATGCTGTAGTTCAGATCAACATACCTGCTGTGGGGGAGAATCTGACACTCCCGGCGGTAGCAGATCATGTGTGACACTGGACCAACGTTGCCTGCCTGTGACCTCCTAACTGGGGACACTGTCCCGTGCTTACTCATTTCTTCAGTGAGCCATTCGTTTGTAACTAAAGGGGGGACATTAGACAGGAAAACTTTCTTCATCGAACGTGCCAGCGGTGTGACCGTCGGCAGCACTCCGTCAACCACGACGCCGATCTGGGTGAGCCGGCGTCTACAGCCGTTAACACAAAAGCACCAAAGGTCCGTTCATCTTGTCAATGGTCAGGGCATTTCAACCTCTGAAACCACTTGCTTGGTGCAAGAAATGGTCGGTAAAATTCTAACGGCATGATCGCGGGTGAGGCGACTGTAACGTCCGTCCTCGTCTCATCCATGTTTCAGCCATTAACGGGAACGAAACTGGGCAAAACAGGGTTTTGAGGGCGAAAAATAAAACAATGAAGGCACGTAAAAGACGTGTATATGGTTAAGAAGACGGTGGGGCTAAAATACGTTAAAAAGGTTTCAGGTTATCGTGAAAAAAAGTAAGAGCACATAATTTTGCAACCAGAAAGATGGATGGATGGATGGATGGATGGATGGATGGATGGATAGATGGATAGATAGATAGTTAGATAGATAGATAGATAGATAGATAGACAGATAGATAGATACTTCCTGCTTTTGTTTTGTAGCAGATTCTTTCATGCAACAGAGAGCTGTCTATTTACACTCCTTAACAGTAGATAGTTTTTCCTTACCCGGCTGAGGGTCTAAGGACAGAGGATGTTACCAACCCTGTAAAGCCCTATGTGACAAACTTGTTTTGTAAATGTGGGCTATATAAATAAAAATTGATTGATTGATAGATGGCGATACACTGTACATTGGTGGATGAATAATCCTAGAGATGGAGCTACCAGGTAGGAGACAAAGAGGAGATTGATGGATGCAGTGAGAGAGGACATAGAAGTAGTTGGAGTCGTGGAGAGTAGAAGAAACAGAGAACAGGAAAATGTTGATTTGCCGTGGCAACCGCTGAAAAAAGGAACAAGCTGAAAGAGGAATAAGACGAACAGTAGGTGGCGATAATACCCTTTAATGTACATTGACACCCACCACTTGGCTGCTTGTGTGTTTGTAAAAGCAAATTGAGTATGGCAAAACGTCAATACGACATCAAATATATCAAGTATATGTGAAGTATATGTACAGTTACTGCAGTGTAAGTGAATGTTATATTAAATAAATATGAAAAGTTGAATTTTCTGTTGCTTGCTCCCCAAAGGGTGATGGTGGGTTCTCATGCCAGACCAGTTGAGAACCACTGGTGTAGAAAATAAGTTCCAGGTTCTTTAATTTTGCTTCCTATACTTGAATAAAAATAAGGACACGAAAAAACTACCTAGTAAACACTTACAGCTGCCGTACGCTTTTGCAGCAGTTCTCCATATTTTCTGACATGACTCATGTTGTTTGAAATGTGTGCATATCACCATATACTCTATACCATATGCTGTATATTTTAGTGCATACTCTGCAATAAAGAAAACAGCCATTTACACAAACTGTTACAGAAAGCAGGTGTCATGGAGACAAAAAAAAAAAAGCAAACTCAGAAAGTTTGTTTTACTGCTGTATTCCTCGTAGCAGGTATTGCAGTTTTTCCAAAACTTCCCACCTGCCCACCTTTCCCTACTAGAAGAACTTCAACTGTATTTGTTCTGTCTCTTATACACATCTTTGACTTACCGTAGATGTCTTTGCCGATTGGACCCAGGCAGCGCACGGCCCGGTGGTGGCGCCTGGACCTGGTTAAATAAAAAAAAAGCAAACTCAGAAAGTTTGTTTTACTGCTGTATTCCTCGTAGCAGGTATTGCAGTTTTTCCAAAACTTCCCACCTGCAGAACCAATTCAACAGGCTTTATTCCTAAATCATTGAACACCAATGAAGATATTTCATTGGTGCCTCAGCCTTAAAAAAATATATATTTTTTTACATTTGACATTTTGACAAATTTGATGTTTTCTGTTTCTCTTTCCCATTTCTGTAGATAAATGCCAGGACTAGGATGAACAGGACTAGAATGACCAGGACTAGGACATGGATCAAAACCCATATCGCTACTGACATTATAACGGCCATTCTGTTTTGATTTCCCTACTAGAAGAACTTCAACTGTATTTGTTAGATATATGTATATATGACAAATTGTTTGTTGTCATCGTACCTTTGTACTGGTTTTATTTTATTGTATTCTTATGCTCTGGTAACATCCATTGCACTGTCTGTCCGTCCAGGGAGTGGATCCCTGACCGGTGGTTCTCACTAAGGTTTCTACCAGTTTTCTTTTCCCTGTTAAAAGGGTTTTTTGTTTCCCTCGCGGGTCTCTCGAATCTCTTGTGACCCTCCTGAGGGCCACGAGCCAGGCTTTGAGCAACAGCGATGTAACGTATCATGTCTCGTGTTTTCTGTATTATATTTTTCGGTCAACGAAACAGTGGAATTGTTGTAGTGTCCGCCAGCAGACATTCAATACAACTCTAACAAATGCTAGAAACCCAGTGTTGGACGACTGTTCAGAGTCATTAGTCTGAAGGCTGCGTGGGCTGCCGTAACACATTGGTGGATGCCCTTCAGCTTTTTACATTTTAGTTTTGCCGTTTCATGCGAATACCACATAAACTGTTTCAGATGAGAAAACTGTAAAACAAGAGCAACGGAGGGCAACTATAGTAGAGTCTGAAAACAAAAACACTAATATGCTTAAAAAATACATAAAAAACTGCAAATGATCAAGCAAAGCGGCATTTCCAGTTGGGTGTATTCCAGAAATTATGAGATTTTTCTCCTTTCGTTCCATGAAGGGCAGATTTATGAGGGAAAAAAAAAATCACATAACAAGTCATGGCAAGATGAGAGGAAGGACGATGGCAGGTGCCATCAAGTGGAAATTTACATGCTGGAAGATGACAGAGAGAGAGAAGCGAGGAGGCGCAAGCTGATGCAATGTGGGATTGATAGTCGTGGGATGTGGGTGTTGAGGTGGCGGCAGTGTCAGAGTGCACCTGTGCCTTTTCCAGGTCCACACCACACTCCATTTAACATTACAGCCCTGTGAATTTGTATGAAAGGAACCAGAAGATGTTTTTCCAACTTGTCAGCCTGGGTCTGTGTCACTGATCGCCTCCAGGGGGCTCCTACGTTTGTGACACAAGACGTGTGTAGATGGCATTTTGGTGCAAAAGTGTAGGAGGCGTCGTAGTAAATGCGACACCTGCAAAAAGAGTACACAACAGGAAATTGTATTGAATATGACTGTGCGACATACTCTGTGTGAACACTGCCAGAGGAGATGCACATTTACGACATTTTTTTGTTCTTGTTGTTATTGTTATTTCCCAAATTGATAAGAAGATATTTGTACGTTACAGGGACCTGTTTGTTACCCACACACCCGCCGCCTCCAGTCCATTTTTAGAAACATGTGTCAGCCTTTAAGCCGTCGCTTCCAAAACAAACGGCACAAAGCTCAGGGCACAGCGAGAAAGCTTTCCCAAATGTTGGCAGCTGCAATGCCAGGCAGTGACTCTGAAAGTGTGTTAGGGTAAAAAGAAAAAAAAAAAGAATCATGGTTCTTACAGCTGAGGGGACATGATAGACATTTAAAACATTGTTTCCTGCTTGGACACAAATACAGCACAGGACAAAGACAGTCTGTTTTTCAAGCAAATTAGTTTTTTATTGCAGGGCCCCAGAAATTACGTGAACCAAGACTGATGGGAAAAGAGGAAAATCTGAACAGGGGAAAATCAACTCCACGGGAATATAACAGTGATTGGACAAGTTTGGACGGTGTCAACAGTAAATAATTGCAATTACTGTATCTGGAAAATGTTTAGTGTTTTTTATGAACATTGTGAGGTATACGTATTTAAGGATACAGTTTTCCTGGTTGGTTCCTGGTCATCTTTTCGATTCAGCGTGTCCCTTATTCTGAGGGGTGCTACAACAAATCAACATTTTCCATCTCACCCTGTTCTTGGACTCCAACTACCTCCATGTCCTCCCTCACTCCATCGGTCAATCTCTGTGTGTCCTACCTGGTAGCTCCATCTCTAGGATCGTTCTTCTACCAATGTATCCACTGCCCCTCGTATGAACATGTCCAAACCATCTCAATCTGAGTTAAAGTGTTTAGTTAGGCAACTGGACATTGTTTTGTTTTGTGGTCTTCTCGTACTCCCGCACTAAACGAAGGGTATCCGTCCCGAAGTGTGTGTTAAAGAGTTTAGTTGGGCAACTGGGCATTAGTTTCAACAATGTCCAGTTGCCTAACTAAACTCCTTGACCTTGACCATGACCTGGATGACTGAGAATCTGCATTGACATCTCAGTCTGGCTTCTCTATTTTTTTTCTCCAAACCTTCCTGTCTGTGTTGTCCCTCTAATCACCTCACTCCTGATCCTGTCCATTCTTGTCTCTCCTAAAGAGAATCTCAGCATCTTTCTCTCCTCCACCTCTGCCTCCTGTCGTCTACCTATTCCTAGTGTCTCTAGTCCATACATCATGGCTGGTCTCACAACTGTCCTGTAAACCTTTCCCTTCATCTTAGCTGACTCTCTTCTCTCACAAATCACTCCTGAATCTTTTCTCCAGTTGTTCCATCCTCCACCTTCTCCACCTCTGCTCCTTGTAATCTCACCATTCCACTTTCATTCACACACATATACTCTGTCCTGCTACGACTGACCTTCATTCCTCTTCTCTCCAAACTTCCACCTCTCTAGGTTCTCTCCCAGCTGTTGCCTGCTCTCACTGCAGATCACACTGTCATCTGCAAACATCATTGTCCACGGAGACTCCTGTCTGACCTCATCTGTCAATCTGTCCATTACCAAAGCAAACAAGGAGACGCTGAGGGACAAGCCTTGATGCAGTCCCACATCTACCTTGAAATTTTCTGTCCTTCCAACCCCACACCTGTTCCACCGTTCTAACATTTTTGTAGATGATCAAATACAATCCAGACTTCTCTACTGTATCTTCAGATTTAACTCAAATAGTAAGAAATGTTGCCCCTCTCTAATCAGCCCTTGCTCAATGAACAGGTGACACTAAGGACGATCGTCTCGTTTAGCGTTGAGAGGACAAATAGCAATCGTGCTATGACTAACCATGACAAGAACACCCCCGAAAGTACCTTTTTCTTTGAGAAAATGCATGAGCTCTGCCTTGCTTTCCGCCCTGCCGTTACCTTGGAGACAGGACAGCGGAGCTCACGGATCCACAGATGTGGGCACACGTACCTACACACCGCCGGGCTGCAGAATGTAGAGACACAGAGAGAGAGAGAGACAGAAAGAGAAGGGACCAGGAGGGGGTAGTGGGCAGTCTGACATTTCAAGCTGAGTTCCTGCTAAAGTGAGAAAATGTCATTTTGCTCATCCAGACACATCTATCAAAGCCAAGGAGAGTTTTATAACAGCAGACAGTAAAAGAATTATCACTACGTTACCCAGCAGGTCTTGCATTCTTTTCTTTCTTTTTTCTTTTTTTCTTAATAGCGTCTTAAACGTGAATGTGTAACGGCATGGTCCACCTTTTCACAGGTCGGAATCAATCGACCGGAAGGAAGGTGGAACATGTGAAAAGGCACTTTGTTTTAACATGTTTGGCAGATGGAGCGCGTGATTTATAACATGAAACCCAATGGACAGGGACAAGGAAACAACCTCATGGCTGGGGAAAAATGTGAGAAAACCTCTGACGGTAGATCGGAGGCCAGGATCACACAAAGTCGTCATTGGCCCTTGGGGGCAGCCAGAAATGTCAGAACCAAACCCATCATGTCATGGAAATACAGTGTGAGGCATGAAGGTACTTTTCCATACACGACAACGAACACAGTATTGGTTTCGTCATCAACTGAAGCTGCTGGAACTGAAACTCCTCTCCCATCTTCACATCTTCTACACTGGCCTCTATACAGTAGATCATAGGTTTTTTGTGATGGAAGCTCTTGCCTGGACAGAGTGTGAGATGTTGGCAAAGAAACGGTGAGCTTGTTGCTTGGCCCAAAGGCACAAACACACAAGCACACTGCTTCTCAAATAGTGGGGCGGGCCCCCCTGGGTGGGGGCGTGGTGCAATGCTGGAGGAGGGGGTAGGGGCTGTCACGTGTGACTCTGGGGAACATGTTATTTTTCCGCCGTACTACAATAAAATGTAATTGCACATCCACTCCAGTAGTTGGCAGTGGCGCTCCCAGTGCCCATTGTGTGCAGCAAGTTGATCTATATCTCTTTCTTTTTGTTTTATTTATTTATTTATATATTATTATCATTTATTATTAACACGGGTACAATGTTATGCAGAGGTACATATAACAATTTTAAATGCTATTATTTATAGTTGTGGCGGAGAGTGGTTGGTGGGGGACGCAAATTGTTTTCTTCTTGCTGGACGGGGCATAAAAGAAAAAAATTGAGAGGCACTGCACTAGCATGTCCTCAATGAAGAATAGAGACAGAAACGAGGGACACACCTGGGTTGCAATGCTCGGTCTCCACAACTGCCACCCAAATCACACTGCACCATACTGTGTGTCTTTCTGTGGGTGGTGACCCCACTGCTATGCTCAGAGCACCTCGGTGTCATCACGGCAGTTGGTAGATTAGAACAGGCATGGGCAAACTAAGGCCCGGGACCAGAGGTGGCCGGTTGAGCTTTTTAATGCGGCCCGCCAAACTTCTCTAAATAAAATAAATATTTTTTTTTATTACTATACACTTCTTTTCACTATGCCTACGTTTCCACAGTAGATGATGTCATAAAGGCTATAGGAAATTAAGCATTTGGTTTAATACATGACTTTTACATGCCATATATATAAGTTCAAGCAAATGTTTTACTTTGGACTTTTGTGTCCAATGTAAAACCAATTGAGGCCCACGGGTCAAAAAGTTTGCCCATGTCTGGATTAGAACCTGAATCCTTCTAGACCTAAGTCCACTATGCCACCACTGCCACCACTGTAATAAAAATACTACATTTATTAGTGAAAATGAATGAATAATTTTATGGTTCTTTTTGGATTTTTTGGTAAATGCATATTTTATTAAGAAAATGCATGAAAATGTTGGAAATATGAAAGTTTATATACTGTATATATATCATACATATTTCATATGTACCTATACATGTTTGTATGTAGAGTAAATCAATAAGGTATTAACTGTACACCTAATGGCCTCAAATCACAAACTCAACTTTAATAATATTTTACACCGGGAACTGCCTTTTAAAAAACACTTTTATTTAATTGAGTTTCCTTAAATAATTTAGAGAGAATTAATTATTATTTTCCACAGCTGCTCATCTTCCATTCAATGAATTTAGAGAGTGGCATAATTACTGTAACTGGACTAACAGACTCTGTCTGATGGCTTTTTATTGGGTCATAATATTGGTTTGCTTCATATCCCAACAATAAAAGAGTATAATAAAATAAAGGAAAATTGATATATAACACGAACAGCCTGGTCAGGATAATAGTTGAGACAGTAGGTTTTGAGGGGGTTTATCCATTGACAAGCATCTTGGTTTAATGTAATAAACAGCCTTACTGAACAAAGCACCATCCCAACCCACTTTCAGTGGGTTCGCCACCCATATGAAGCTATACAGTCAATGTTCCCTCTAATTTTTCATATGTCTGGGCAGACAGGCAACCTCTATGAGCAAACTAAGGACCACTGTGAGCAACATTAGATATACAAGCTGTGGCCACACACACCAGTATCAAACCTGGGATCATAGCAAGTTTATTGGCTTTAAAAGAATCAAATGACAACAGCAACTAATCCACACTACCGTCTTCGTACAATTCCACCAGCATTCAAATGACTTTTCTGCTGAATGTGACGCTTGAAGTAGTCCAACGTCCATTCAATCCGCACTTTTCCCTCTGGAAACACGCTTGTAACTTTAGCTTTGCAGCATGTTTTGTAGAGCAAACCTTTCTAACTCGAAACGAAAAAAATCTCACCCAGTAACACCCCTTGTTCTTCTGTTCGCACATACTCGGACAGCAATTCCATCTTAAAAGAACCGCAATTCTTTTTTACTTTGGCTTTGTGAGTCGATGTGCCACTGCCCGTTCGTTTCGCCATAAATGGTTAGCGCAACGTTGATCCGTGTTTATCTGTCTTCACTGTCTATTTACACTCAGCCACCCCGTTAGCTACAAAACAGCGGCACTTAGGCATAGAGCGCTGTTAATGACATTGAGTGGCTGTGTATGTACACGTGTAAACCGCATCATATCATTGGCTGGACAGTGTTAGTTATTGTTTTACTAAAGTACCGCCTGCTGTCACATGCCAGTTAGTGAGTTGCATTACAAAAAAAATAATTATTTAGTAAACCTATTTGCTTATTTTATTTACACTTTAGCTTGGATTTTATTTTATGCGCTGCGTAGATTTGCTGTGCGCAGAGGACATGGGAGCAGTGCGCAATTGGGAGCAGTGCGCAAATATGAGGACTGCCGCCCGTGCGACAGATAAGCAGATAAAGATGAATAAATGGATGCCTTCTGCAAATTCCCTGCAATGCCCAAATTTTCCCAATAGATGGTGTGGAAGTGGTTAAAAGCATTTCCAGTCCAGTTTTAATGTATGATATTATTTACACACACACAAGCATACATGTTTGCTATTTAAGAAAAGAGCAGGAGCAAAACAACGCCCACACTTTTTGTGGCCGATCTTGCGGTCCATATTGAAAAAAGATTTGGACCAGATTTGGCCCCCGAGCCTAAGTTTGATAGATGTGATGCAATGCATTGCATAAATGAGCTTTCATTGCAAGTACCAGTAAAGTACCATATATGGTCCTTTACTCAGGTGACACCTTCACCTGTATCTCGCCATCACCAACATTGTAACTTAACAGGATTATTTCCCACCAGTGGACAGGAAAGTGTCCTCTGTAAGGGTGTTGACGAAGGACACAGTCACGCTGCTCCCTGTGTGTACAGCTGACTGGAGTGTAAATCCCAGATAAATTCATACCTTGACAAGGCAGGGCCTGCCAAGGTAATGCACGTTGCAAGGGGCTGGGGACTGTTAACATTGCTGAGGGGACTCTCCCAGGACTTACCATAAATCTGTTACCTCTGCTGCTGGAACACTGTCTCCCTCTGCTCCCTCTGCTTAGTTAGTATCACTGTGTCTCCTGTCGCGAAGCCAGTGATTAAAAGGTTTGATTGAATTAAAGTTTATCTCCCAGCTTCAATATCTTCTTTTGAGATTTCTCCCTCGGATTATTGTCACTATTGGGGATTGTGTTGTAGTTGTCGTTTGCCCAATGAAATACTAACTGTCAGTCCAGATCAGTCGCACTGTGCTGTTTTTAAAAAACAGGAAAGGAAAGAGAGCTGCGATGGGTCTTTGGGGCACAGTTGAGAGATTAAGGTAGATGACACGATAGTGAAGATATAAGATTATGGCGGAGATTACCTGCCAGTAGGAAGAACAAAAAGGAGGGGCGCCAAAGATGATTCATCGATGTAGTGAAGGACATGAAAACCTCAAGTCTGCCTCCACCTTTTTTCCTATTGTATAAATATTTACTTTAACCTACTAAGCATGACCTTCGTCTATAATCACCTTTTAATTACAATTTATTAGCTCAGGTTCTTTTTTAGTTAAAATCGTAACAAATATAACTAGACAGGCGGCAGAGGTGTTAACCTAGCCGTTAAAGGAGTGGACTTGGGTCGGCAAGGCTTCAGGTTTGAATCCACTAGCTGCCAGGTTGCCACTCAGGTGTTCTGAGAAAGGCGGGATTAACAAAAGGAGCTCAAGGGACTTCAGAATGGGCCACGCCACTAGAGGGGGTCTCAGGTTGCTTATGTCAAGGGAGTTAAATTAGTGAAAGAAGCCTACTTCGAACACCCTTCGCATGTCCTTCTACCCCCTCTTTTAAAGATAATGAATAAATATTATGGGTTAAACTTAAAATATTAATATTATGGTACAACTTAAAAAATAGGTGCTCCCACCCTTAAAACAGAGGGTAGGAAGATATTATGTGTGTCTTAAATCTGTAAAAATGTGCAACCACCATTGAAAAAGAGGGTAGGAAGATTTACGTGTGTTGCGCATCTATGTAAAATCTTTCTACTTTCAATTTATTTTTATAGATGCTAATCACCCATTGTATCCCTCTAGTGGTACTAATAAGTATTACTAGAGGGATACAATGGGTGGTTAGCATCTATAAAACTTTGCTACCACCATTAAAACTGAAAGTAGAAAGATGTAATGGGTGTCTAACATCTATAAAAACGTGCTACCTACAGAACGGCTACACAGTATTGTGCAGTGTGATTTGGATGGTGCCGGATGCCCATATCACCTGGTAACGGATAAGCAGATGAAGATGAATGAGTAGACAGACGTCTTGGCAACTAGTGGTGGCCTAGTGGTCTAGGACTTGGGTCCGCTACGCTTCAGGTTCAAATCCACCAGCTGCCAGGTTGCCACTGAGGTGCTCTGAGCATAGCACCGTTCTGACCCACATAACGTCTTGTGGGCTCACCACCCACAAGAAGGCTCACAATATGGTGCAATGTGATTTCGGTGGCACTAGCTGCCCGTGCGATCCGGCAACAGACAAGCAGAAGAAGATGAATAAATGAATAAGTTAAATCAGTATAAATAACATCACACATGTATTAATTAAGACCGGCAACTTAATAACAACTGAAGAATCCAACCAATTGTGAATTACATTACCTAGCTCTTAAGGCGCTTCTGGAGTCCTCGATACCTTTGGTCATGTTTGCCAATTAGCTCTGAATTTCCACCAAAGCAGCGCAGGCTCATCGGCGCTCACATCAACACCTTTAGTGTCAGTACAGCACTGAGGCATCAGAGGACACCGGGGGAGGAGGGAGAGGACAGACAGACAGTGAGAGAGTCATGATGCTTCATTAAAGTGATTCACTCGGCTGGTTTTAACTCCCTCTGGGGCTCCTCGTCGGACTTCTCTGTCTCCTCTACTTTACCCCTGCTGTCCTTTGCTTTATGTGTTACTCCGGGTTTCACACATCACTCTAAACAACTCATTACATGCTTTTACAACATTATATCCACCTTTCATTGAATCATGCTGGTCTCTTTAGAATAATGCTGCTGTGTACAGTATTGACAGGATGAAGTTGCCTTTCAACGTTTGGCCCCAGGCATTGCTTGTCAAACTGATAAATTCAACGGTACACTTTCCATATGGTCCTCATGTAAAAAGCAGTAGTTCCTCATCCAACAGAATCCATTTCCCTACGATTTTGTGACATATGCCATTATATATAAATTCTGAATTGAATAAAAAAAAGTCAGCAAGCAGTAAGAGACTACACTCTGGTGCAGGTGTACCCAAATTACGGTCTGGGGACCAGATCTGGCACATTAATGGCTTGTAGGATGAAAAAAGATAAAATCATTTTACCTTTATGACTTTGTATGTAGAGTAACTGCAGACAAGACCTGGGAAAACTGAAGCCTCTGGGTCACATGTGGTGCAACATGTCAATATGTGGTGGTTAAGAAAGAAGACCCGGTTCGCAAGGGTTCAGGTTCAAATCTACCAAGTGCCAGGTTGCAATTGAGGAACTCTGAGCATAGCACCGTCTCGTCCCACCTAACTTCCAGTGGGCTCACCACCCACAGGAAGGCTCATGGTATGGAGCAGTGTGATTTGGGTAGCTTTCGTGGAAACTGGAGTAAAATACCAACCAGGCCACCTCCAGCCTTCTGATCTCAGTTTGCCCAGATTTTCACAGGAGGGGAAATGCTCTATGGACAGTAAGGAGTGCTTCCTAGCAAAGCAGCAATCGCAGCTATAAAAGACCAAAGTTGCCCTGTTCAAGGCCTACAGATCTGGACTCCAACCATAATTTTGGACTTAATCAGGAATGATTTTCCTGCAACAGATGTATATCCCCATCCAGAACCACATAACTTCTAACATCTCACCTGCGCCCATCATTCGTTCCTCCCTGGACTTTCTCCTGCCTTTTCTCTCTGTGTCCAATCTTTTCTGTGCTTCTTGAATAGAGCATCCTCACTCACTCGGTCAAGGATCCCTCTCCTTCCCCTTTGTCCACCGTGGCTGCTCTGCTGGAGGCCCTGGGGTGTTCACCCGAGTGCAACCGCTCCTCATGAGATGTCCCTTTGCAAAACTCTTTCCTCACTTTAAGAGCATTGAGGCCCATATACTCACTGCAGGGTGGTGGAATATGAGTTTAATTTTTAAAAAGCTAGCTAGCGCTCGGAATTCCAACTTTTTAGCAATAAATGTTTTCTGCCCCGAAAAATAACACAGAAACAGAACCATTTCAGTGTCTCGGTCTACTTCCTGATCCCTCAAATCCATTGGCTTTTCTGGGGTTTATGGTAGAAGTGTCTCATAACCTCGATTATTGTTTACAGCTCTCTGACCTGAGGGACAACTTAAGCAATTATATGTGACCAGCAAAGACGTGAGAGGCATCTGCAACCATTTCCTTCCCTCATTTTTATTAAGACCATCCGCTAAACAGAGCAGTGCAGGGGATTTGATAAGGCAGGAGTTTGACGAGGGGAAAATGAGGTGGGGACGTGTTGTCAAGGTAACTAACCTGGAGCTAATCTGATTAACAAACATCGAACCAAAGGCCAGACGGTGGAAATTAAACGTTTTACGTGCTTTTATAGCAGCGGGGCTTAGGCTGGGTCAGGCTGTGCTGTCATCATGTTGTTTGTTGGTTTCATTTTCTGAACCGCTGGGACGAATCACACTGTCAATGACCTGCTTTGTTAAAGGGGACATTGTTTGTTAACAGTGCCTCCTTTTACTTATGACCTGATGCAGGAGGACAATGAAGGACAATAGGGTCGTCGGAGGAGGAGTTGGAAACTGAGGTAAATGTGAATATCTACAAACTAAGGCGGAGGTCATAGACCAGGCATTGGCAAACTAAGGCCCGGGGACTGAATGCGGCCCGCTTGTGGATGCAACCTGGGTCCGCCAAACTTTTCGTCCTTATTTAATAATTGGTTTGTTTTCTGGTTATTTTCCTGCCTTTTCCCTGCAATGACCATGCTTTTCCTTTATGTAGGCCAAAAGCATTAGCATCTTAGCCTTTAAGTATGATTTTTGCATACTTAAAGGCTGGTACCTGTCCTGGTACCTGTCCCTGTCCAATTTTAGGACCAATTGTGGCCTCAAACTAAAAGCTTTGTAGGCCACCTGTCATGGACTGTCAGGGGAACTGACAAAAAAAACTGTGATTTTTACTGGCAGTGACTAGTAATACACAGATCAGATTGGGAAGTTAAGAAATCAATCCAGGGACAAGAGGTTTGGACAAAGTATGTTGGAGCTGAAATTACTGGGAAAGAAGAGGAAATGGTTAGAGATGGAGACGAAGGACAGTATCTTAAATAAACTTCTTAAAAACATATATACCAAAGATGTATGAATTAATTATATTGCCTTTTAGATTGAAGGTCACTAATTTGCATTCCAACTTGGCATTCTGAATTAAAAGTTTCGGGACATTTAGGAGAGGGGTAAATATTTGCAAAGGACATCATTAGAGCTGTAGATTTTTTGAGAGAATATGGAAAAGTTCCTAAGGTACCATACAGTACTGCCTTGAGTGAATGACTTTGTGAAACTGCACCCTAATCTGGTTATCGACATGATGGAATTATGTTTTTCAACTTTCATTTTATGGCACAAGATTGTTGGCCAGATTTTTAAAAAAAATATATTTTAACAAAATTCTGTAGTTAGATGAGTTAGATTTAATAGGAGAGATCCATAAGAGCATATAATACCTGCAGCACAGACCTGCTGGGAACCAATATATTACACAGGCTCACTGGGCTTAATGTTAAAGAGTTCTGTCTAATCGGCTCATCTGATACAAATTCTCTTCCAAAGTCGGGACGCTGCCTTCTGAGATTCCTACTTTGATGATGTTCACCCTGCTGTGCTGGAGTTGTGATGATAGACCTGCTGTTGGAAGTATTATCGGGAGGGGGTTATTTAAATAAGTTGGCAACAAGTATCTTTTGCAACTACAGTGTAGTTTAAAGAGTATAATTATATTTGAGTACATTCGTAAATGATATTTATGTCTGTCCGTCTATCTGTCTATCCAGCTACCTACAGTCATGGAAAAAAATGATTAGACCACTCTTTCTTTAATTTCTTGTCCATTTAAAAGTCTGCTTCCACTAAATCTACATTAATCTGGACAAATATAATAACAACAAAAAAGGCTCATAATTAAGTTTAATTTCAGAGCTGATTTCTGACCATTTCTGACAGTGACAAAAATCACTTCCGTTCCTACATCACTAGCAATAACATTGTACTGACAAATACAGTGCTTTTAGTCATTGCATGGTTTTGTGTTCATTGTTTCCCCCAGGGGATAAACCTTTAGTGGAACAAGGCATTAAGATGAACAAGGAATTGAAGAAAACAGCAGAGTGGTCTAATCATTTTTTCCATGATCTATCTATCTATCTATCTATCTATCTATCTATCTATCTATCTATCTATCTATCCATCTATCTATAGAGAACTCTGTAATCATTCTACATTAACACACATTACAAACACACACACATGTAACCTGTACAGATCAGTCAACATACACCCAGCCTCCCCCTCTACTCCCCCCTCCTCCTCCTGTTTCTTTTTTATCTAACCATCACAATCAGTGCCGTAACAACATCATACAACGTTATTGGTGTGCACTACAGTCAAAACCATGGCAGTCTAGGCGCAGCGGCACGGCTTTAGAGTGGGATCAAATCATTTTCTAGTTCCTGAGGGGTAAAAGTAAAGGCTTCTGACACATGCTTTAATGTCTGGCTGCGTTTTAAAAATTTAACATGGAGGAGAAGTGAAAAAAAAAAAAAATACTATTTATAAAAATAAAAAATCTCCTTTAAACTTTTGGATTAAATCCACTGATTTATCGCTGTATTGACAGAAAAAGGCCCAATATTTATTTTATGTATGTATATCACCATTGAAGCTCCATTAGCTAATGAGTCAGTTAAAACAGACCTGTGGGCCGGATTCATCCCGCGCCCCGCCAGTTGAACGCAGCTTTAGTGTCTTCTTCTAATACCTCCAGATAATAAAACTGAGCCGTGGTATTCGGTCAGTGACGTTTTTGATTTGTGTGTGTGTATTGTGGTGACTGTTGTGGTACACTGTCTGATGAATAATGCAAATGTGTGACTCATAGAAGTAACAGACCCAAAGTCTGTGGTGTTTTATCCCGTCCTGTCTGGCAGTGTTGGTTGGCAATACTTTAATTGAACACCTCTGTGCGTCAGACAGATTTATTTTACAACAGAATGTGTAATATACTAACATCTGGATTTTACTGGATTCTTTTTGTTATTTTTTTTGCTATCTTCCAAAGTGCTGCGATGGTCAAGAGTAAACATTTGGGAGAAATGGGAAAAGTCAATCTTTGTGGACGTTACATTATTTTGTCTAGACGTGACGAAATCAGACTAAAGATAATATTGGATCTAATTTGGAAATCCAGGACTTATCATAGGGATAGATCACAAATATCTTCATCTTGTCCCTTTTTCAGGGGTTCCCACAGCGTACCAGTATTTTCCATCTCCCCCTCTTCTCTGTATCTTCTACTCCTTGTCCTCCTTCACTGCATCCATCAATCTCCTCTGTGTCCCCTACCTGGTCGCTCCATCTCTCTTCTTCTACCAAATGTATCCACTGTCCCTCCTCTGAACATGTCCAAACCATCTCAATCTGATCTCTATATTTTTATCTCCAAACCTTCCTGTCTGAGTTGTCCTCATCCTGTCCATCCTTGTCTCTCCTAAAGAGAATCTTAGCATCTTTAACTCCTATAATGATAAGATAAATCAACAGTATAAATTGTGCAAGGTTGCCAGTGGTGGTGGTGTCTTAGTGGTTAAGATAGTGGATTTGGGTCCACCAGGTGCCAGGTTGATACTGAGGTTCTCCGGGCATAGCATCGTCTAGAGCAGGGATGGGCAAACTAAGGCCCGGGGGCCAAATGTGGCCCGTTGAGCCTTTTATTTCGACCCGCCAGCCTGGTCCAAATGAAATTATTTATTTATATTATAATTATACTTATGTCTATTCCCTGCAATGCCTGTGTTTCCCCAGCAGAGGATATCATAAAGGCCCAAAAAATTGAGTTTTATACATAACTCTTACATGTCATTTATCTTAGTTCACACTAACGCTCCATCTTTCTGCTCTTGACTCGGCCCCCGTGTCCAATTTTAGGAGAAATTGTGGCCCCGCGGGTGAAAAAGTTTGCCCACCCCTGGTCTAGAGCCACACAACATCCAGTTGGCTCTCCACCAACTGGATGTTATGGAGCAGTGTGATTTGGGTGGCAGGTGTAGAGACTGCTGCCCATGTAACGGGACTTCATCAGGTGTTTCACAATCCTGAGGTCAAGCTGGGGTAAATTAGATGGTTGCGGAAGTTGTGATTGACCATCTTTGAAAATGGCAGCGCACCATTGTCCAGTAGGCAAAGAAATCTCAATACAACTTGGACCTATTTTGGCTTGTTTGTTGTCCAGCTCTTTCCTGAATCATTTTCTGAGCTCAGTCCCTTTTTAAGAAACAATACAAGCCGGGATAAATGTCCTCCGGTGACTACCTTTAGCCTACATTGTTTTGCATTGATATCTTTGCAAATTCAGGACTTGGATTAATGTAAAAAACATCAAATGTGACGCAGGTCAACAGAAACTCTGTTCTTTTTTTTTTTTCTTAAAGATGCAAATACAATTTTTGCACTGACATCTTCCACCCCAGGCATCAATGTCACCTGTTCCTCAAGTCGGCCCTGGTTTGACAGCCTGGCTTGCCTGTCTCATTACCCCTGCTCTGTTTGAGGGCACATAACGACTCTGTGCCTTCCTGCCCCTGTCGCTGTATCACCTGCACACCTTCTGTGACAAACAGCCTGGAGATAGCTGCCTGCACAGCCGTCTTCCCTTCTGTCTCTTCCCTCGCCTTCTCCACTGAGTATGGATGGAGCTCGGTTGCCGTTAAACATCCAGCGAGTCCGGACCGCGCTATTTACGAGTCCTTCCGTACATGAGAGAGGCTGCGGCGGATTGCATTAGCCTCAGCCTACCACTAAATTATGCCAGTATTTCTTGAAGCTCTTGGCAGCACGAGGGGGCAATTCATCCCGACTAAATGTAGGCTGCCATGACGTGTGAAGAGTGCTTTGTGGAGAGCGCTTGGTGAAGCCAAACAAAGCTTACGTCAACTCAGACTAAATCACAGTCAAGTATCAAAAACCACTCGTGGTTCATCCCATCCTTTATGATGTGGCTGGAGACACTCACTGGATTAGCAGGACGGGGAATTTGGACGAGTGGAGGAAAAAAAGGAGGCATTTTATGTGGACAGCCACCTAACGCAATCGTCAAATGCTTCAGTCGAGGATTCTGCGGTGCCAAAGAACTCTTCCAAAACTGAAATACTGGCACCGTTTGACTGCCAGGAATTTGATACAGAATTGCTCTGATGGTGAGGTAGCAGCTTAGTCAGAAAAGACGAACTGTTTATCCCACAGTTTTCAGTATTTTTGAGGGTTTTTTTTTTGCAAAACAGGTCCACAAAACCTCTGTACACATCACAACTTTCACTTTCATGTCCATTGGCCTCCAAAGACTTTGTCCAAGCTTGTTTCCTGTCTGTCAATCTGCTACTTTTTTTTCCAGCGTCCTCTGTCCAGGAAGCGTGACACCAGAGCCTATGGGACAAAAGATTCTGTCAGCCATTAAAGAGGGACTCGGAGACATGGATTTATGCTGTTTCTTGTATCCGGAGCGGGATGTTTTCCTTGCTTGTCCTGTAGACTTTAACCTTACTGCAGCATCAACAACAACAACAAAAAAAAAAAAAACACATAATTCCACTCACAGGTTGCTGCATTGTGTATTCCCAAGTTACTGCTGGCTGTCACTTTGTCTACAGTTCCTCATTGTTCCAAGGTTGTTCTTTGTTTATCCTCCCTGTAGTATAGGTTTCGCTTGTCAGTAGCGGTTTTCCCAGCTCACTTGAAACATCTAACAAATCATTCACTTAAAATAGCCAGAGGCCAGGTCCCTAGCCGCCTCCTTCCAATCACTGTCTCTCTTCTTGACTAATTTGTTGGATTTAATAAGTGCAGCCTCTTGGTTCTAACTAACATTTAACCCTGATTAATGAAACAAATCAGACGTTTCTTGATGGAGGTTCCATTTTGATGCTTTTATATGTATCAGGCTGTCTTGTGTAGAACAACGGATGGACGGACAGACAGACAGATGGCAGTTTTTTGGATTTTTTTGTCCATAACTAAATATAATATTCTACGAAATTACCATCTGTCTCTTAACTTTATTGACACGATGCAGTGTGTCCTTAATAGTTTTGTTTCGTTGATGGCATGACTTTTTTAGGATCAGCAGCACCAGTAGTTCCACATATGCAACATTTGGAACAGTTCGTGCCTCAGAACTTTTTTTTTCTTTCTGATGCAAGTCTCCTGAGATGTTTTCTTCTCCTGTGTCTTCCTCTCTGGGACTTGAAGGCAGTCTCTTGTTGACTCACAGATCCAGAAACTCTATTAACTTCTGCAGGTTCTGCTGACTGACAACATTGTCAGTTGAGATAAATAGTGTCCAACATGCAGAGACAAAGACACAGTTGATTATTAAAAAGAAAAAAAAAACCTCAAAGTTACTTTTGACTCATTGTGTATTAAAGAAGGGTGGTGTCTAAGGAATCAGAGGGAAAGAACTGGGTGCAGTGGGGACATTAAACAGAGTACTGTAGTACTGGTAAAGGCAGTAACATAAGTGACAGATACAAGAAAACAAAGTTGGCTATGAGTCCTGCGAGACAAGGACACATGGTGGACAGAAAGCAAGGCCAAGAGTGAAGTTAAGTCCAATACCTGAAAGTATCAGAGAGTGTTTTGCAGGGACAGAAGTCTAGAAGGGTGATAGAAGGGTGTCAGCTAAGGTGAAGGGAAAGGTTTACAGGACAGTGGTGAGACCAGCCATGATGTATGGACTAGAGACATTAGGAATAGGTAGAAGACAAGAGGGAGAGCTGGAGGAGGCGTGGAGGTTAAAGATGCTGAGGTTCTCTTTAGGAGAGACAAGGATGGACAGGATCAGGAACGAGGTGATCAGGGGGACAACACAGACAGGAAGGTTTGGACATGTTCAGAGGAGGGACAGTGATTATACCAGGTAAGAGACGAAGAGGAAGGCCAAAGAGATTTATGGATGCAGTGAGGGAGGACATGGAGGTGGTTGGAGTTGGAGTTGAGGATGCGGAGGACAGGGGGAGATGGACATTACTGACTCGCTGTGGCAACCCCTGAAAAATGGGATAAGCCGAAAGGAAAAGAAGAAGAAGAAGAAGAAGTCTCCATGTTTGCCACCCAAATCACACTGCAGCATAATGTAATCTTTCCAGTGGATCTGGACGTTGCTATTTTCTTGTTGCAGGAAAACCATACATGACCAAGTCCAAAATCAAGGTTGGAGTCCAGATCTGTAGGCCCTGGACAGGGCAACTTTGGTCTTCAATAGCTTTGCAGGGGCAGCTGGTGGCCTAGTGGATAAGGAGGCGGACCAGGCCCCCTGTTCGAATTCCCCTGCCGCCACCAAGTCACTGCTGGGCGTTGGCCGGCTGCCCACGGCTCACTACGGTGATGGGTTAAATGCCTAATTTCACAAAGGATATTCCCGAATACCAAATCAGGGCTGCAACCCAAATCATACTGAACCATGTGCGTCTTCCTGTGGTTGGTGAGCTCACTTAAAGTTATGTGGTTTGGGCTGGTGCTATGCTCAGTGACAACCTGGCAGCTAGTGGATTCGGACCTGAAACCCTCCATAATAACATTCATCCTAAACAGAATGAACCAGCATCTTCCCTTTACTGAACATACATTCTTGCAACACGATTCACCCAGATCTTCAGCTGAGCCTACCTTGTGAGACTCTCCTGTCAGAGCTAATGTAAAGGGTGCTTCTTTGCTCCGGCTCTGTCACAATGCATCATGGTCCTTCAGTGACGCCCTCTCTGGTTTCTTCCCCTTCTGTCCTCCCTCTCATCTTTCTCCTTCCTTTGATACATTTTACAGGCCTGATGTTCACTAGGATGACTGATGGGAGCTGCACACACACAGGTTCTTCCACAATTACAGTAATTACCCACAAGCCCCGTGTTGTGGAAATATGTAGAGGGGGAGGTGACGCTGTATGAACTGTTCAGAACAATTTGCAATTTTATAACTGATGAAGGGCATTATTTACAACATATGAAGGCCTGTTGGCCAAATATGGCCAAGTCACATGATTATTCCAGAGACGATACTGCATTGTTTTCCAAAAGTGACGTCCCAACCCTCAGGTGGGCCGCAAAGATTTGTTTACACGAGTCGTACTGCATCATGTTTACTAGGTGTTCACGGTTATTTTTGCTGGTTTGAGCAATGTATCAATAATGTAGAGGTTGGCACCAGTGTTATCATCGTTAACGAAAACTAACGAAAAAACGAAAAAACGATCACTGAAAAAAACTCTTTGTTAACTGAAACTAACTAAAACGATCATTAAATTAAAAAAAAACTATAATTAACTAAAACGAAAATGTGTCCTAACAAAACTAACTGAAATTAGAAATGAACTACCCTTCGTTTTCGTCTTTGTTCGAACCTTGCAGAAAACTAAAACGAAACATTTTGGACAAAACTAAAACTAACTAAGACCAAATTAGTTGCTTTTACGAATAACTAAAACTAATGTGCTAAAAGGCAAAACTAACTAAAACGAAATCACACTGAAAAATCCAAAACTATTATAACCCTGGTTGGCACAACAAACCTTTTTCCATCTGTCCTCCATATCCTCACCTCTATGTCTCCCACCTGCTAGCTCCATCTCTATAATCATTCTTCTACCAAATGTATCCGCTGTCCCTCCTCTGAACATGTCCAAACCATCTCAATCTGGCTTCTCTAGCTTTTTCTCCAAAACTTCCTGTCTGTGTTGTCCCTCTAATCACCTCCCTCCTGAGCCTGTCCATCCTTCTCCGTCCTAAAGAGAATCTCAGCAACTTTAACTCTGCCTCCTGTCTTCTGCCTATTGCTAGTGTCTCTCTTCTATCACAATGAATAAATAAAGTATCCTTAATAATCTTCAAGTCCAAGCTGGATTTACTGTAAGTGTTGCAATTTTTTCCCCATCATGTTATGTCAAGTTTTCAATTTTCTCATTGTCCACTGATGACCAAGCCTGGTTGTAAAAAAAAAAACAAAAACTGGTCAGTAGAAATGCAATATATTCATAGAATTTACAGTGTAGCTGTAGAAACAGTTTTTACTCACATTTTCTCATTAATTTTAAATATTTTTTGGCTTCAAAAAACCCTTTCTTTAGGTTTGACTTTTATCTGTAACCTGAAAATTGAAAAAAAAAAAAAAGAAAAAAAAGAAAATCACATTGCATATCAAACATGTGGTGGTACCCCTCTCTCTTACCTCTCTGACTCTGCAGTATGTGTTGTTTACTATCTCACCATCACCGCAGTGTTTACCATAGGACATATGCAGAAGCAGACATGCATACCAACAAGTGAGAACTTCTGCAGTTCTCAGTTTCTACAAATAGAGGGAGAAAAATCTTTAATTTCCGCCACTATCGAACAAAATCCCACTGTAATATAAAATAATTATTGACAAAAACATAATATGTCATATAGATCGTTCTCGAACAACACATAAGAAAACTCGGGTCAATTTGAAAATTTATTTTCATATAAAAAGACACTATGAAAACATTAGAGGACTACTTTGTACAATCGTATGTATAAAAAGAACCAAAAATATGAGGGAGGAAAAAAAAAAATGAAAAGCAGTTTTCCTTTTTTTTTTTTGTCAGGGATAAATCGACTGGAACTGTGCACCAGTGGGTTCATGCCTCAAGGCTGGACATGAAAATGGGTATAAATGAAAGTTAACTTGCACATTTCCTTGCTTTCATAATCATTTTTAGTTGAAAGGACCGCTGGCCTTAGCCGACAAAAAGAGAGAAGAGATTCTGCAGGTGATCTCAGATTAATATGGTCACTCTTATCAAATATAAATCACAGACCTTATTACTTACCATTTCTGGAGGATTATGAAATAAACTTAAGTCTAATGAGAATAAATGAAAAAAAAAAAAAAAAGAAAAAATCCTACTTCTGTCCACCTCTTCTTTTTTCTTTGAGCAGCAGTTGGACATGGTCTCACTGTTTACTTGGTGATATCCTGTCTAATTGGAACAAATTCAGTGGAGTGAGTCGTGCTCGCCTTCATTCCCGACATGACGGGGTGGATGTGGGACCGGAATGAGGTCGGGTGAGTGGACCTCGGCTCGGCAACGAGAGGCCAGACCCCGTCTTCCTCCTCCAGGAGAGCAGGCGACTGAGCAATAGGCTCTTCTCGCGGCTGATTAGCTTAAAAGGTTAGAAAGGCCTGCGTTCTTGTCTCCCCATATGTGCCGCACTGCACTACTAGCACATTAGGGATCTTAAAACAGATGGTTTAAGGTCTACATTGCGAAATGTCAGGACAAATCACCCTCCCTGGATAATTGCTGTTTTGAGCAACCCTACTCTTCTTAATCACCGTCTCTGTCTGTCTCACTTTTTCTCCAAGTGTATTTTTGGATCCTTTAGCCTGGATATGACTTTTTAAATCATTTTTTTTCCTTAATTAAATAGTCTAACGTCGTCTCTTCGCCACTTTTGGACTGAGAAACACGTTTTTTTCAACAGGTCAAGAAAATAAAATAGAAGTTTTTCAATCACGAACAGTAAGAGTTTGTAAGATCTTGCCTTAAACCTCGAGTTTAACTGAGCTTTAAGTTCATTTTCTTTTCTCAGTTTTCGTTTGGGATTCCCAAAATCCCAAAAATGTATCTTTCATATCGTCAAAGTTTACAACACATAGATCAAACTCAGGGCCAAGCACATCAATTTATGTGGCCCCCTTGAGATCATCAAGTGTATGGTTTTAATATTTAATTCTGTGTGATAGCTCGTAATTCTTCTTTCGTACATTCCAATAAAATGTATTATACACATATCTAAAGGGTGCGTTCATTTTGTGACCCTCACTCAGGCAATCCAGTACTCTGAACCTTGTTTGGCACACAATTTAGACTACATGAGACAGCATTTAGAGTAAATTATCACCTAACGTATTGTATATATCACATTTCTGTCTCATATTTTCCTTCTTTTCAATATGAATAGGCTTAGTTTTCTTTGTTTCTGTGGTAACGGCACAGGCCTTTCTCCACCTGCAGTCATCGCGCCTTTAGTTTTAAATTTTCTGTAAACATTATTTGACGCCGGTTTCATCATTAGAATTCACGCCGCGCTGTCTCGCGGGGGAGAGGAGCTGCACTAACAAGTCCGACTGGACGTCTGTCTGTAGTTGCCGAGGTACAGGTGTAGAATATAAAGCGAGGAGCGTCGGTACAGGCTGTTTTTTTCCCCCCTCCTCACACTTCAGTCTGTCACCTTGTAGCCTCTTCACCTCCTTGACACCGCCTATGTCTCTCTGTTCCACTGTCTCTGCTGCTGCTCAGAACACAAGCACCGAATGCAATCACATGGAGAGGGCACCATGTGAACACGGCGTTACGCAACCGCTCTCGGTCAAGTCGTCCAGCAGTTGGTGGGCAGGAAGAGAAGACAAAAAAGAAACAAAAGGGGGGTATTTGTTTAAGAAATTCAGCAAATGACGTTAGGGTTTCTACAAATTCTCACCAAGAGGCGATTGAGCTAAATGGAAGATGATTGGTGCAGACCGAACAAAACATTTGTGAGGGATGAGGCGCTGAAGAATGATGGCAAACGCAGCAAGGAGACGTTTAATTTGCGTTGGAAATAACCAAGATTGTAATCTTCCCCCAGCTTCACTATAATAGTTGATAGCTGAAATGCTTTCAGATGCTGCAATCTTTAAAGGCCTTTATCTCCGAACAGTGGGGGAGAAGAGAAAATGCGAGAATCTGCATGACGATCGCTATCCCTTTCCCTTGTGGATAAACAACATGCGGCGCGCATTATTCCAGAAAAAAAAAAAAAACACAAACACTTTTTTGTCTCTTCTTATATCAGCTTTTCAAGTTTCCGAAAACTACGCCAGAAAATAAAGCCATTCTTCTTGAACACACAGATCAGAGAGCACAACTCAGCTGGTAGCCTTTCGTTACAGTCTTATTATTTTTTCATTAAAGTTTCAAACCGAGGGAGACGCCGTATTTTGGAAAATACATAATATAAGTGGGGGGAAATAACAACGTTGATGAGGAGGATGAGAAAGGAAACGATGAATGGGGCCGGCGGAGTGGATCCTGAAAGAAAAAAGCCGAGGACAGTGAATCATCGAGCAGCTCTCTCCTTTTAACCCTTTCACTATCCATCAGAAAACAATGAAAAGCTAAAGAGAGAGAAACAAAAGAAAGACGGAGATTGAATGCCGTTCTCACTGTTGTAACAGACTGGGAAATGAAATGAAAGAGTGGGGGGTGGTGAAAGAGTAGATAGGGCGGGGCTACCACTGTGAGAAACCCAGGTGAGATATTCCTCTTGCTATAAAAAAGAATGGTGCAGAAATATTTTTTTTTTTTTTATATATCCCAACCCTTCCCATCATCAAACAGTTCACATAGATTTTCTCTTTTTTATCTCTAGAATAAAATCAAGACATTTGTTTTTTCTCAGAAATAATTTCTCCACAGGTTTTTCGAGTTCATTTTTAAAAATTGTCATCGATAGCGGACACGTCGAGTTCCCCGCACTTTCTTTTTGTATCCCTCGTAGTCTTTGTGAAAATATAGAGAACAGTCCTCTTTTCCATGTCTCTCCATTGCAAAAAGTAAACAAATACAGTTTGGAATTTGACGTAGCACATCGCAGGAGACGGGGAGAAGAGTGTATGTGTGTGTGTGTGTGTGTCTGAGGTCTTGGCAAAAAATAATGACTTATGTATAGCTTTCAGGGAGTGGGCATCTGTACTGTGTCTGAGGATCAAGAGGAGTGTGTGTCCAAGCGCATCTGCCTGTCCTCACACTTCAGTCTGGAAATCTCCTTCAGAGGATTCGGGCGTGTTAGCAGAGGAGGAGTCCCAGTTCTTATTGTGCAGCTCCATCCGGTCCTTCTGCTCCCCAGGCACGATGGACAACTCAGGGGTCATGTTCTTGAAGCTGTCCCAGGAGGTCTGGTCCTCTGGAGTTGGCTTGTCCTGACACAGAGAGAAAAAAAAAACAAACAAACGAACAAACAAGAACCGTTTTAGAAGATCTGGGAGGCTTACGGTACCAAGGGTAGTCAAGGGTAGGGATGCATCTAAACGATGAGGAACCGCAGATTTTCCACTGTCAAATATCTTTGTTGGTGATTTAAAGCCTCATCAATGGACAGGATGTGAAGGCAGGGGGCAGTGTTGGGGACTTTAGGAAGGGGATAAAGCACCTTCATTCCTGTAGCCTGTAGAGTAGTTAATGAAACGGCTAAAGGCGAACTGGCACCAATGCTGTTCTTAAGATCCATAACTGAGATATTTTAACACCTTCCTTGCCTTTAAGTAAATAGACAGTGACGGTAAACACAAGAAGCCATAGCAAATGTGACATTTTTCCACTTCTTTATCAGTGTTTGCGCGATCAACCCTGCCATGTATAGACATAACTTATGAGATTAAGTTCCCAAAACCTGCTGTAGCCTAGTGGATTTCACCAATTTCTTCAGATCCCAGGGACATTTTAGTATCTGTCTCTTGTGCAGTCACATGATCGCATTCGTCAATCAAGGCAGCTCGGATATTTTTACATGTTGCGTTTCAGTGGAACTTGATTTAGTTTTCATGAAAGTGGAAGAATGTGGTCGTTTTAAACTCCTGGCGAGCCTTCGTCTGGTATTTGCGTTGATCGTAGTGGCACCAATGTCATTAAAATACATACGTTTCTATTACATCTTATACAGAGACATTAAATGACAAGCAGATTAGCAATAATGATTTATTGTCACGTGTCTAAACTTGACGCAGTACCTCTCCATTCCCCCTAGGGGTTACAGGCCCTGAGTGAGAGCTATCACTTCCTGTATTCAGACTGAAGCTAGAATTATGCACCGAATGAGGTCCATTATTCAAATAGAATTTGTTGTCTCTTAGCGGTGATATGAGCTGATACGTGACAAAAGAGATTTTTTCCGCAGAGATTCTTGGTGAAAATAAACACTTGCGATTCCTGCCACATAAATTGTGACTCGCAGACACTTTCCATAATTTCAATTGATTTTTTGCAAGATTAAAATTTGCTCCAAATCATTACTTCGGTCTTCTCAGACTTGATTCGCCTCAGGGTTGTGGGAGGAAACCTAGAGTGGCGATGACTGACGACCCATCAGCTTCACGTCTGTGTACCTGTTTGTACACATCGGATGTACATCATTAGGCAGCATATCCATTTCTGCTAACCTAATCTTGTTGAGAGCACTCCTCAACCTCCGGTTCCATTCTTTTTTTTTGCTTTTCACACCACAATGATCCAATCTTTCTGCCGTTGCTACGACACATCAAAGTACTTGCAAGGAATTAACTGGGAGCAATTCACGCCCTCGAACCTTGCGTTCTCTTCATCTGACACACACCATCACACATACAGACGAGCCATTGATCTGCTGCAACACAGAACATCGCCCCCTCCTGAACTCCCCCCTCTCTCCGTGCCTCCATCCCCGGTGCTACGTGATGATCGCCATCCAAGCACTAGGGGGCAATATCTGTCTGATTATCATTCTCCTTGCATTCCTGCCCGACAGTCGGTAAAATGAATACAAAAGGCATAATCTGGACGCCAATTTGCATGCTAAATGCTGGAGAAGGAACATTTTGTGATGCAGAAGTGTGGGTAATGCCGCAGTTAAGTCCAACTTTATCCCTGGGAGACTCGGCTAACGCGATTTCGCTGCTCCCGCGTGCCCATCCATTCCCTTCTGCCATCCCTGCCTGCCTCCTCTCCTTCCTTGCCCCGAAGCCCTATCTCATCCCTCTTTACCTTTCTCTGTCCCTGCCAGACACTCCTCCACTTACACCGAGTGTGTTCTTTTCACCTCCGGCAGACGGAACGCTCCAGAGCTTTTCTTTCGCTGGTGATGAAATGGAAGGGGAGCGGACGAGGAGGAAGAGGAGGGTAGGAGGGAGTGTGAGAAAATGAAGAGCCTGGGATCACAGTCACTGACTGCCTGCCCTGAAACAATAGGATTGTTCCCACACCTTGGGTAGGTGAATAGGCATTTTTTTTTTTTTTTTTGCTGTTTTATGTTCACACCACTGCACTGTCTGTTTAACTCTGATCTTACATCCTCCGGTCTCTATCTGCTGCTCCCCATGAAGAGATAAGTATAACAGCTTACTTAAAAATACATTAAACAATTCCTGGTCTCAGACAAACCATGAAGCTGTTAATACAGTATATTATGAGGAAAAATCTCTCCGAAATTAGTGTGTAAT
>JAFBJS010004031.1:0-16021 GCA_016785265.1 Paraplagusia blochii | reverse complement strand
GAGGCCTGGCTCTCGAGAGCTCAGTCTTCAGTAGGAAAAACAGGTTTCAAACCTATAGACATTTTGTTGAATTTCTGAATGCCTCCTCTTCGGCCCATTATTCCAGTTTCTGCTTTGTGATTTTATATCTTAAGAAATCAAGTATAAAAACTGTTCTCCTGTCATGGAAATCTGCTCCTATTTAACCTCATGTATGTTTCCCCCCCTACTTTCAAGGTTTTACTGTGAATAGAAAACATATATGATACAGTGCCGGACAAAAGTCTTGATGCCTATCCATTTTGTAGAAACAACAGCTTATAACTTGACTTTAAATTAATCCATGATTTTTCAAATGGCTCATATGAAAGCTAAAACCCTCCCAAATTATGTTCTTAATTCACAAAAAAATGTTGTTAACCGAAGACAGATTGATCATTTCATGAACACAGAATGGAGCTCATGGATGTTACACAAGATATTAAATATGGATTTCACAGCACTACTACTTAATTCACTGATGTTGTGCAACATTTTTTTGCATTTGAATTAAATCTTTTGTTCAGTTTTCACATAATTCTATGTAACATCTAACCATTCTGTGTTCATTGAATGATCAATCTGTCTTCAGGTAACAATTTTTTTTTGTGATTTATGAACATAATTTGGGAGGGATTTAGCTTTCACATGAGCCATTTCTAAAAAATAATGGAATTATTTAAAGTCATAGTTAAAAGCTGTTGTTTCTACAAAATGTATAGGCGACAAGACTTTTGTCCGGCACTGTATATGACCGACTTCAGTTGCATTGCTATATACACTGCAAGGAATGACTGTGAATGAAAAGACTGACCCAAGAAAAATACAGAATTATAATTATACTTCTCCCAGGATTATTTATTACCAATAGCATCATAGTTAATATAATCTGATGTCACAAGAGTCACCCATGTCAATCTAATCTGTTTAAAATACTGTTAAGGTTGAAAAAATACTGCAGACGACATTTATTTACATCTGTTCTATGTTTTGGAACACAAAACAGCTGTATCATGTAAAATCTATCATGATATTATATAATACCTTTGTACGCGTGGGTAGATACTAACTGTATTTTACTGCATGTATTTGTCACATGTACAATGACAATAAAGCTGAGTTTAGTCAAATACAGAATGGATTAAGAATCTGTCTGCTGAAGTGTTGTTTTTGTTTATTTTGCCAGTTACTTGTTTATTGTGATTAAACTGTATCTGTTCTATAAGATTAAACAACATTAATTTTATTACTAATCACATTCTAACTGAAAATATCCTTCATATCATTTACTTCACTATATGGCTTTTACATGTCCTCCCGTCCTTTTGTTCTCAGCATTTGTCCTTGCCACAAGTTGCATCTTGTCAAACAATATAAATGAATATTATTATATATATTAAAAGTAAGCATATATATTTTATAGAACATCTCTGACTTCTGATTATCTTAATAGTATAATTAATATATATTAAAGATTATTTACCCCCTAAATTATGGGCTAAATGACTTTATTCAGTAGGACTGAATAATAGATCGTTGTTGATGTGTGAACTCACACTGGGCTCTGTTGTTCCATACTGCGCTGAACCACAAATTCCCTCCTGACTTCTTCACAGGCCCCGTCTTGCATTTCCTCAAGGACGTAAAATATTGACGCAGTTATATGTGATTAAAGCATCAAAAGCAAATCTGATAATGTAGCTACAATGACTGCCTTGTCCCTTGTGATCTTTCTTCAGATTTTCAGCCTGTTCACGTCTGGATGTATTAACTGTGTGAGGCAAGGTTTTTGGTATACAAAACTTTTTCAGAGACAAAAGGAAAAGTACTCATTCTGCTAAATGGCTCATGTGGCCCACACAGCATTATATGCACATGGCACATCTCCCAACCATGCAATGTCCAGGACATTTGATAGGCACACTTGATAGAAATTTGGTTGATTTAGCTTTAGTTATGCATGCAGGTACTCCTACTGAGTGATGACTTCCTTGCAGATGCTACCAAAACTACGCTACCAAAGATCAAGTGTCCCTTGACATTATACAAATCTGCCTTCATCCGCTCGCTACCTTTTTCTCCACAAAAAAGCACATCATTTGGTCAGAATCAGGAAGGGCAACAAGGGGAAAGCTACCTTCAGCATAGCCCAACAACATAACAAGTATCTAGTCATGCCATGTATGATCTGACCAACATCTCTGCTACTTTTCAGGCTCTGGTAATTGATTGGTACAGAGTCATGATTCAAGAGTTTGTCTTTGTTCATTTTCTGACATCTGAATCTCTTTCCAGATGTAGATGTCAGACCTGACCGTACATGAGCACTATGTCAAGAGAGTTCTTCTGCGGCTCATTGAAACCAAACTTTATGTCAAGACAAAAGTGCAGCTTTTACATCAGCTCCATATTCTTCCTTGATTGATCATTGACATTGGACGGGTAAAGGCTGACCTTGCCAAAGCTGCGACAGTGTCTAAGAGCTTTCTGGAGTTTGACCATTTTTGCAGAAGGTTTATTTAGATTAAACACTAGGTTGTTGCACTCCTGACCAGTGTTGAGTCTAGCGCGTCACTTGTAACAAAACTATTTTTCTCGATAACCAACACCGTAACACGTTACTTTTCGCATTCAGTAACGCTGTTACTGTGGTATAAAGGGGCTGGTTACACGTTACTATCTGTGGTCCAAATGGACGGTTTCTCCCGGTCACATAGAGAGGACTGTGTGACAGCGGAGCCTGTCTGCTGCCTGTCAGTCATGAGTGAAAGATGGCCGTGCACACTAACTGAACCCCTCTACTAAGGTTTTACATCAGATTTACTTCATTCCCTGATGCTGAGAGAGCTTTGACATTTAGGGACATTATTATAAATACTCCCGACCTACAAAGAAGGGTCTTGGTGCCTTCTAATCAGTTTGTGGTTGACACCATGTTCCTTTTTGTCTTGATCTTACACCAGCATAAAATAATTATGACATGGGAAGCTGGGGTGTCAGCTTTGCAAGTCTGGTAACACTTGAACCGGGGGACTTTGTGGACCTCAGTCCGTTTCCTCAACCACCAACTGCCCTAAACCAGCATGCTGGGCTCCATACACTGTCACTTCTGGTGTCCCTCATGAAAGAATACATTATGAATGTTACACAAGCCTCTGGTCACTAGACAGCATCGTATGTTATGTTGTTAACCCATAGTGATAATCAGTGGATTGTATGCAGAGCACTGGTACCCGCACTGACTTTGTCAGTCATATGGACACTGGTTTGAATGGAAAAATGAGTAAATATTACCATAAACTTAATAGATTTAGAATTCTTTATCCTAACGTGGCAGCAAATAATTTAAAACACCTCATTTTACCCATAATTTTAGTAATTAGGCAACACAACTCCCACCACAGCTCAGTTAAACTGGTATAGGTTGATATCGGGAAAGGTTGGTTTCATTAGGGTTGACTTTACTGGTCACTGGACTTGTGACGGGATGGAATTTGCATATGAGGTGACAAAGGAGAAGGGATAAAATGACTGGAACTGTAAGGCTTTAGATCAGAAACTGCGAGGACACTGAATCTTGATTCTGTTTCCTCTTTCCCATTATGGAAACTGTGGACGAGGCTAACTTCAACTTTTCCATAATCAACATCTCTTGCAAGATGACCAGGCACCCTTCCCTTGACATGCTGGTGATGGACACTGTGCTGTCCATTGTCATTGTTCTGACTGTGGTCCTAAACATGCTGGTCATCATCGCCATCTCCCACTTCAGGCAGAGTCAATTTAACAAACGTATCTGCTTTTTCTTTTTTGCCGTGATACGCAGTTTTGTATTAGCAAAGACGCAACAATATTTATAAATGTCACTTCTTAAATTGTTACTTCTACAGGTGACATCTAAGTGTTTTTTGGTGATTTTATTCTTTCAGGCAGCTCCACACCACCACCAACCTTCTCCTGCTCTCTCTGGCAGTGGCTGACTTCTTCGTTGGGCTCCTGCTGATGCCAGCGCTTCTTGTCAATAAACATGGCTGTATATATCTGTGTGATCTCATGTGCACAGCTATATACTTTTTGGGTTACGTATTTGTAAGTGTATCATTGGGAAGCATGGTTCTCATATCAATTGACCGTTACATTGCCGTCTGTGAACCCATGTTCTACACCACCAGGGTCACTTTGACCAGGATTAAACTGTGTGTTTGTCTGTGTTGGATCTTTTCTTGTATCCATGGTGGCTGGATATTAAGAGATTTTCTATTCCAGCCCAACATTTATGATCACTGTGTTGGTGACTGTGTAGTTGTGACCTCCTTTTTTGAAGGATTGATAGATATTATTTTTTCTTTGTTTGTCCCAATTCTAATCATTGCCACTCTGTATTTGAGAGTATTTGCAGTGGCTGTATCTCAGGCTCGGGCCATGAGATCTCACATCACATCTGTCACATTCGGTCACCCAAAAAGTGTGATAGTAGGGAAGTCTGAGATAAAAGCAGCAAGAACTCTGGGTATTGTAGTGATGGTGTTTCTTCTTTGCTCATGTCCTTATTACTTTTTGGCTTTTGCAGCTGAAAGTAACGTGGCGGGCTCTTTGCCTGTAGGTGTTGAGCTCTGGTTTTTGTATCTTAACTCCAGCTTCAACCCAGTTATGTATGTTTTCTTCTATCCCTGGTTCAGAAAAGCCATTCAACAAATTATTACATTGCAGATACTGAAGCCTGGCTCTCGAGAGCTCACGGTTCAGTAGGGAAGGACACAGGTTAAAATTATCTTCTTTTTTTTAAACTTTCTTTTTTAAAATATTTTATCCAGCTTTTTCATAATAATCCAGCTAATACCAGCCTTAGCATTAAAAGTAAATGGACTTTGATATCTCTATTTCTCTGATTTTTTTATTGTTTATATTCTATATTTTGTTGTTCCTTTACAACATTGTGTATCCTTGCATGACATTGACCTAGGTGGTTGCCACAAAGGGACACACCTGGACCCTCCTGAGCTAGAGGTATAGAAATTACAACGTTTATTTTTCTGTTATCAAGCATACCTTTCCACATTATGCAATACGTTGGTTCAACAAATTGGTAAATTGTCTTGTTTGACTAAAAAGAAAGTGTCAAATTTATTTTCACTTGGGGAAAAATACAGTTCCCCTTGAAAGGCCAACTGTAAATTTAAGACTGTAATTACTCCATAATATATTAATACTTGTATTATGTTGGAAAAACTACAAAAATAAACAATGTTGCAGGTCATTTTGACAAGTGCTGTGTAAAATACCCTAAAATACGAATGCCAAAAAACAGGTTGAACCAATAACAATTTTTAATTGTATAAATATTTAATGTATCTGAAATATTTCATTTTTGTTCACCAGCTCTGGTGTCATGGTTGTGAAATTGGATCAAACAAGAAATCACGCTACAGAGTAGCTTCACCCTTGGATCTGTATATTACAACTACCAGAATTCCAATATAAGCATGCAAGTCAGTCTGATCCATAGGGTTTGACAATGGAAGACAACAATCTACTGGGGACTCTGTTGTGATGATGTTTTCCATTTTATATTGCCATCTTTATTTTGACTGCGAGTCAAAATAAGGTGGGTGGAGTCAAAACAATTCATGAGTCAGGATCATGTACATCAAAGAGGGATGCTTTAGCCTTACAGTTTTACAGATTTACAGCTGTGTTAGACACATAAAAATACCTGAGTCAATATGACCTGCAACATCTTTGCAAACAAACTCTGCAGCAAGAATTAATTAAAAGTCACAAAATGTTATGAAAAAAAAAATTATGATATCCTGTACTTTGGTCAAAAAAACAAAAAAATAAGGGTAAAATTGACCCTTAACATGTTTATTACGTGTTTTTGCTAATTTGCTAATGCCTCAACAATTGTTGGACCGAGTACAGGGAAGAGGTCCAAGCACTGGCAGCTTAGTGCAGTGACTACCACCTCAACACTAAAAAGGCCCCAAAATTCTTCTTCTTCTTCTTCTTGAGAACATTGAGAACTTCCCCAATCCCTGCTCAAAAACTTCAAGTGCTGCACAATAGAAAGTGTCCTGACCTATAGATACACAGTGTGGTTCGCCAGCTCCACTGCACATGAGAAAAAACAACTGCAGCGGGTCATCAAGACAGCCCAGTGGCTGCACAATCCAACACCTGGAAGTGATCGATTCTGACTGTCTCCACCTGGGACACACTCTATTCATTAGCCTCCCATCAGGCAGACTGAGGGTTCTGAAGGCTCCAATAAACACAACGAGAAACAACTTCTTTCCGATAGCTGTGAAAAAGCTGCTGCGTGACCCATAACATCACTGATGTGCAGGTTGAATGTTACCAGAGCCCACAAGATTTATAGAAGGATTCTACTGCAAGTCCATGCTAAAAAAATGTTTTATTGAATGTACTCAGTGGTGGACACTGTTGTCCATGAATGTGAGTATAAGACTCGTCTGAAGTGTTGTATTACAGTGGGAAACGTAAAAGGAGTGTGGGGAAAGTGGCCCTCAACCTATTTAAGTCTAAATCCACTTCCTTACAGTGAGCGGAAATAAAAAGAAAGCAAGATTCCAAGCTTCCTGGCATTGTGATACACAACACTGCACAGAATTTAACTTCCGTCAACCAAGTGAGCAGTGGGCAGCTTTGAGTGCCCGGGAAGCAATGAGTGGGCACTCAATACCTTGATCATCTAACCTCATTGGTACCTTGCAACTGGCAGACTTGAACCTGAAACCCACTGAACCCACGAGTGCTACCAAACCACTAATCTTTATAAGCAGATGCAATGACAAATGGAATCACTCCAGTCTGGCTTAGCGCCGCCATGGTCACTGTGATATGAAACCTAAAGTTGAAGCAGCATGCATGCGTTGCAAACTTCAGTGCGCCATAAGGGAGTAAACTACTTCTGCCTGCGATTTTAGCACTGGGAAATGCATCAGAAAAAGTGAAGAAGTTAAACGATAAAATAGATAATTCCTTGATTATGTCCTTTATTCACGACTCGCAAGTCATAACACCGAAGTCCGAGTCAAGTCTCGAGTCTTAACACGGCAAGTCTCAAGTCAAGTCACAAGTCTCTGTTTGTGCAACTTAAGTGCGACTCGAGTTCGAGTTTCAGACTAGAGTCCCCATGTTTGATATATATATATTAAAACAGCAGTGGGCTATGCGGCTCAATAGACTGGTGGGTTCACAGTCCGTAGTAAAACAAAAGATTGGGAGTTACCTGAAAAAAACCTCTGTTTCTATAAGTTGTACGGTGGCAAAGTTCATTCACGCCTCGTGGCCAGACGTCATGTCTCATTTGCATATGCATAGTTAAGAAAACAGACAATAAATCAGCTGTGTAGCATTGCAAGAATAGGAGGCTGTGTGAAAGCAGCGACATCACCTCGCATTCTCCATAAAGATGGAGGCTGTGGAGGAACCAGAACTTTACGTCTCCCTGATCAATGACTCTTGTAAGAGGACCAAACATCCATACATGGAAACAACATCCACCTACATTGCAGTGTCTTGCATCATTCTGCTTACTGTGGTCCTCAACCTACTTGTCATCATCTCCATCTCCCACTTCAGGCAAAAGTTCTCCACATGGCTTAAAAAAAAACTCCTTTACAGTAACGTTATGCTGAATGTTCTGTTTTTATATAAGTGCACTTTAATTTTGTGATTGGAAAGGTTACAAGTAAAAAGAATTGTAATGTGATATTGTGCTGATTACTTTCAGGCAGCTCCACACCACCACCAACCTCCTCCTGCTCTCCCTGGCCGTGTCCGACTACCTTGTGGGAATCGCGCTCATGCCATTTCTGCTGATGTTTCAATACCAGGCCTGCCGGCTGTTCTGCGACATTTCATGTGCAGTGTCGTGCTTTTTTAGTTTCGTCCTTGTCAGTGTTTCAGTTGGAAACATGGTTCTGATTTCTGTCGATCGCTACATCGCAATCTGTGACCCAATGTACTACACTACCAGGGTGACTCTGACCAGGGTTAAACTGTCCATCGTCATGTGTTGGATATGTTCTGTCGTTCACAGCTGTTGGATACTGAGAGACGTCCTTCGACAACCGAACACATACAGAACTGCGTGCGGAGAGTGTGTTATCGTGATTAATTTTGCCGAAGGTGTCGTCGATCTTGTTGTGACATTTGCAGTGCCCATTGTTGTCATTGTCGTTCTGTATTTGAGAGTATTTGTGGTGGTTGTGTCTCAGGCTCGGGCCTTGAGGTCTCACATTGCTACTGTTGAGCGTGGAATCTCAAAAACTGCCAAGATAGAGAAATCTGAGCTGAAGGCAGCCAGAGTCCTGGGCATTGTAGTGGTTGTGTTTCTCCTCTGTTCATTTCCATATTACGGTTTTACTCTGGCAGCAGAGAACGGCTTGGTCAGCGAATCCTCTGTCGGCATCGTCATATGGTTTCTGTACTTTAATTCTACTTTAAACCCTATCATCTATGTGGTTTTCTACCCATGGTTCAAAAAAGCCATCGGGCACATAGTTACGTTGCAGATCCTGCAGCCTGGCTCTGGTCAAACTAATTTGCAGTAGAAAGAGACTACAAAGAATCCCTTTACAATGAAGTTATTATTGAAGATAATAGATGAACATGAAAATTATATATATATTTTTTATTAGTTTCATATGATCAACAGTGTCATCTGTTTTGCCCTCCTTTTCTTTCCTTTCTTTTTCCTAATTTTATGTGCTGGACAGAAATTCAAGGTTCTTAGACGCTTTGCTAACTTTGGCAAAAGCATATTTGTTTCTTTTAAGTTATGCAAATTGACATTATTATCCTGACATTAGCTTGATTCTGTAACATTGGTTATAACAGAATCAGTAAAATTATTATTGATTTTGCCCAAGATGATAAAACCGCACTAACACACGCAGTGTCTGCAATGATTTTTGACAATGATGCGTTATATTCTACAAAAATGTTGAAATTGCATGTTAAAATTGAAGTATTCTGAGACATAGACCCCGATTTAAATAAATAATAATTGTGAACTGAAAAAAGGAGTCTATGATAATTTGTGATAATTAAACACAAATGAAAACACATTAACATTACTTTCCGCTCTGCTGTTATATTTGATTTTATTTATAATATACATTCATCTTAATCTGCTTATCCTTTCCTTGTTTGCAGGGGCTACAGCGCCTTATGCTTGTTTTATTTTGTTTTTCTTTTTTTTTATTCCACGAGTCAACAATTTCCATCTACCTCCATGTCCTCCCTCTCTGCATCCATAAATTTCCTCTTTGACCTTCCCATTTGTCTCTTAACTGGTAGTTCGGGTAATATTATTATTTTTTTGTATTTGCAATAGAGGGACAAGGCACATTTATCAATAACATATAAGATTAAGGTGAAAGTATGCAATTGTAGCCATAAAGGCTCATTTCCAGTTCCTCCTCACCATACAATCCCATCTTAAACCTTTCTGTAGGTGGTGATCCAACAGGAAGGCACCCCAAACACCTTAACCAGGATTTGATCAACAAATGCAGAATTGGGATTCACCTCTTGGTGAACAGTGGAGTTCCAATGACATAGACATTGCTTGTGGGCAAAACTCTACATGTCTTAACCAACGCAAAGAAAAAAAGTAAGGAAAGTAAACTTCTTGTCATTGTTAAACACACCACTGCACACAATGAAATTTGACGTCTGCATTTCACCCACCATCAAAGTGATCAGTGTCCAGACCATTGTTCGGACTAATGCCTTACTTGTAAACTAACTGAACCCATGTGTTGAAAAGGACCAATGATTGGTTGACATAGGTTAACATCTCAGGCTAAGCCAATCAGAAAGAGACCCCTCAGCATCGCACCGCATCCCCCCAGGGGGGCCCACCCCACACTTTGAGAAGCACTGATCTAAAGTAACTAGTTACTAGTTACTTTTATTTATTTAGTAACTAGTAACGTAAAGTTACGTGTTCAGAACAGTAACTAGAAAAGTAATATGTTACTTTTTTTTAGGGTAACTTGCCCAACACTGGTCCAGACAGCAATGTGTGGGGACGGTGCCATGCCCAGCACTTAAAACCCAACCAATTCCGCTTCCCACCACTGACCCGGCGGTTAACGGAGAGATTTGTTAACTGTCCTAAAAATCAACATCATGTCACTGAGTCTAGAACCAACCAACCAGCAGATCACCTGAGTCGGCTTTTGCAATCAACTGATGTGAGTCTCCAGAGAGCTGATTGGTCAACCAGTGCACTCTGGGCCAGTTTAACACCCCTAGTCTAGAGCATTTTGTGTCAACAAAACTGCTACACCAAGGCCTGGCTACATCAGCATCGTGATGGAATTATCAACTTCTGTGTGGTTCAATACTGGGACATCGGTCAGTATCAAACAACATCATGGCAGATTGGATAGACAGTGTCTCACCTTTGAATCATGCAAGTGACGTTATTGTTCATTATGCAAAAAAACACTGGGGGAGGAGTAGAGGGAGGACCTGGATGACACTGCTTTATGAAAAACCAACACAGAAGTTGCTCAGAAGCTCTTCTGCTCTTTCTACTCTCTCTGAGGGGATGCAGACAGTGGAAGGAATAGAACTCTGCTTCCCAGAGATTAACAACTCATGCACGAAAACCATCTACTCCTCTAGTGTGGACGTGGTCTTTTACGTCACACTGTCCTGTGTCTCTTTTCTCACTGTTTTGCTCAACCTTCTTGTCATCATCTCTATTTCCCACTTCAGGCAGGACGAAATGCTCACATTTTACGAAGTGCATCTATCATTAATAGCATGTATTAATTCATGTGCTTTGGTTGTGAAAGCTCTTGTGCTGTTGTTTACAAGATCAACGACTGGACTTGTTCAGTGATGCCTCTCTGTCTCCAGGCAGCTCCACACACCCACCAACCTTCTCCTGCTCTCTCTGGCTGTGGCTGACCTTCTCATCGGGCTCCTGCTGATGCCGCTTCAGTTATTGAACACCGACGGCTGCTGGATTTTGGGGCCCCTTGTTTGTGCCTTGTTTTTCTACCTCTCCTTCATCCTGACATCTTCCTCAGTGGGGACCATGGTGCTCATTTCAATTGACCGTTATGTGGCCATTTGTGACCCCCTAGGTTACCCTAATAAGATCACCCTTAAGAAGGTGAAAGTCAGTGTCTGTTTGTGTTGGAGCTGCTCTGTGTTGTACAATGGTGCAATACTGCATGACTTCCTGGAGAATCCTGACCTGGTAAATTCCTGTTATGGAGAGTGTTTGGTACTGGTGGACTTCGTGTCAGGAGCTGTGGATCTCAGTTTAACCTTCTTTTGCCCAATTACTGTTATTGTGGTTCTGTATATGAAGGTCTTTGTTGTGGCTGTGTCTCAGGCCCGGGCCATGAGGTCTCACATCACCGCAGTCTCAGTCCAGGGCTCGATTCAAATCATGGCCAAGAAGTCTGAGAGAAAAGCAGCCAGGACTCTGGGTATACTCGTGGTCGTCTTTCTCATCTGTTTCCCTCCTTACTTTTTAACACTACTCACAGTCACGGCAGATTCATCAAATTTTGTCTTTTTGTTTTTCGGGACATGGCTTCTCTACTGCAACTCCTGCATTAATCCACTCATTTATGCCTTTTTCTACCCCTGGTTAAGAAAATCTATCAAACTAATTGTTAGTTTACACATACTGCAGCCTGGCTCTGGTGATACACAAGTAATGTAAAAATGTCCATGTGTTTTCTGTATGAAGGGCACAATGAACCAAAAGCAAATGTAAAATGTGTCATATCTCTTCTAATGTGGTTGCTTTCACGTCATATAACAAACTTTGTTATTTCTAAAAAAAACTTAATACTTTCTAGAATTTTCAGTACCATTTGAGATGCATAAATCTGACATAAACAGAAATAATTTGTGATATATATATATATCCGCCTTTTTCTTTTATTCTGGACCTGACCTAAGTAAAATGTAACACTTGTGAAAAAAAAAGTGAAAAAATAAATAATTTGCAGATGAAGATGTATTCAGATTATTCAACAAGATATAAAATAACCGTATGGCAGCTGTAATTGTGAGGTATGGTACCAACTCACAATTACAGATGTTTAAATAATAACAAACAATGGTCTGAAACTGAGTTTTCTTACACATTTACTGCTCTTATATGCTGGTATGTAACATGATTTCACTACTACTGTGCTACTAACGTATCATCATATAATATAACCACAGGGACTGTGCTACATAAACGTGAGTATCTGTTATAGAATCACACAAAAACTCAGCAATTATTACTAAGGAAAGAACTAAAATGTATGGAAAGTATAGAACAAGAAGACAAAATAGAAATTAGTGTTTTGATACTGATGGAAGAAGTAGCAGTTAGTTATTTATTAATTTCATTATTTTGAGTAACCAATTATATGCTGTTAGAAAAACACTACTACACGTATCTTGATGTTGATGTACCATCTGTACTTTATATATTGCAGTTATATATATATATATGCATGAATTGTGTATGTGTTATTTCATTAAACCTGCATTTTGTTAACATTTGTAAAAAAAAAAAAAGGATTATAAATATAGAAAATGTCAGTTAAAATATAGTGTGATACAGAGTGAGAACTGAGTTTGCAAGCAGTCAAGCTGTTGAATCCAGATACAAAACAAGCAAACAAATCTACTAATGTATAATTAAATATTCATATTATTGCATGTAATTATATGTATAGTTTAAACATACACATTTGGTAAAAGAGTTTGGAGCGACTTGACTGTGCGCCAATGTATAAAGCAAGATACATAACCCCAATAGATCACCTTTGGGATTAATTAGAACAGAGACTGAGAGCCAGGCCTTCTTGACCAACATCAGTGTGTGACCTCACCAATACTATCGGAAGAATGGTCAGAAATTGTATATATATAATTCTATAATAAACATACTCCTCAACCTTGTGGACAGCCACCCCAAAAGAGTTGAAGGTGTAATCAACTATGTAAAAGGTAATTATAAAAAAAAATTAGACAAAGTGAAAACACTTCTAAAAAGATATGTGGGGGCAGAGGGGTGGAGAGCACTCAGCTGCCACAGGGAGAGCAGATGAGTGTCGAGGCTGATGCTGCACCGGCCACAGTAGGCTAAATAACACATAATCAGTACCTTATATTAGTAGGCGCTGAGACCTGGAGGGAGGACGAGCGAAAAGTCTGTGAAGTGACACGTGTCAACTGAACTAAACTGCAAAAAAAAAAAAAAGCTGGTAGAAAAATTTAAAATTGAGAAACAAATGAAAAACTGTTCTAAAACCGTACCAGTGTCTCATGTCCACTAAACCCACTACAGTAACATATAGGCGGCCAACATAGCTAGACACGATGGCTGAAGAGCAAATGTCCACACTGGCCCCGATGACCTGGCAAGTCATAGCCATGCACCGAGATCAGGTGGGGACCAATTGTGAGCAGCTGGTGGAGCTACAGGCACAGACTGGGGCCCTGGCGCAGCAGTTGGCCGTCGCAAGGGTGAGTTACCAGGACCACCGGCATTTCCGAGCAAGGTTTGGACCGGCAGACCGACCCTTCGCCTTTCGCTCAGCAGCTGAGGGATTCAGCGGCCAGGTGGCTACAACCAGTGTAGGTGCTTCAGCCGACTGGGTACAACGCCAACGGCAGGAGGCGGTGACCCTTGCAGAGCACATGCAGCCCCTGAAGCCACCTAGATGGAGGCACCTGCCACACCCACCACTAGGGTTCCCCAGCTCCATTCTGAACCAACCTCCATTTCCTTTACTTCTCTCTTGCAGGTCCCCGGCACAGCTCAGATGCCTGCACAGGAGTGCTTCGGGTGTGGACACGTGCAACAAGATTGTCCATTGATGGAAGTCAAGTAAGTGATCCAGCAGGATGGATCCACACCACCCCTCTTTATTTGTTAAGAAACAAATAAAGAGCTGTACTGTAAATCGTACCAGTGTGTCATATAACAGTTATATCTACAAGATTATTAAATGCAAGTTTTCTGGATGTATTGCAATCTAAATGATTTGTGCACTATACATTGTGCATAACACATGTCGGCACATGTGTACACACAGGCAAGCCCATGATCATGGCTGCTTTTACTTGTATCATCATAACTTGTAGCATTTAACTATTTGGGTCTGTGAGGGCGGAGGAGTGGTTAGCGCTCAACTCAGCACTCAGCTAAGCTAAACATGTTTTTTAATACTTAAAATCCAACTCCTCTGATTTAAGTGGAATGTTGCTTGATGGAAAAGAGTCATGTATTTGTAAGGCCTTAAAACAGATTGAAAACATTATTATTTTTCAGCATGCTTTCTAGTTGCTGTTGAAAAAAAACAATAAGATTTGACAATTAAATCTTCTATTGTTAACATTTAAACATTTCTTGTTGTTGTTTATAATAAACATAAAGACTCGTTTTCACTTAAATTCCAAGCTTTAAGCACACGTGAGCACCTTACCACTACATTGTGCCGCTGTTTTCCCGTGTCGTGAGCTGGTCTGTCAGCAGGTGGCAGTAAAACACTGCCCCAAACACTACACTAAACAGTAACAGGTTTTATCCAGATGAAAAGAAACAATGGTAAAATAATTCCATTCCATCTCACTTATATAAATGATTTGTTAAATATGTGTTAGTAAGTAATTAAATTATCACATTTTCATTCTTTTTCTGGCACATTTTAGTAAAGTTTTGATATATTTGTAATATTCTTTGAATGGATTTCGGCAAATCTTTGTATTACTACTACTCTCATTTGTTCTAGCAATTTAGGATAGTTAATAGCATGCAATTTTTGAACAAACTAGTTTTCTGACAAAACAATCTTATCATTGTTCAAACTGTTGAAAGAATAACTACGATGCTAAATGTAAAATACATGTTTTGGGGGAATTAACTTTAAGAACTACAGCTGACGAGATTTTTTATAAAGAATAGAAAAGAAATCCCTTCAACTAAAATCAACTAGACACATACTACAGTGAGACTATTTAACATAAAACGTAGTTCAATATAACAAAAATTGGTTTCTTGAGATGCTGATATTTTCCTTTTGGCAGCATATTTATCAACTATTAATACAAATAAATACAATTAGTGAATGGATAAATGTGGTGTCATTCTGCCAGGAGGTTTTGGAATGTAGGAACCTAGGACACTGCATATCAGTGGAGTCTAGTAAAAAAAAAAAGAAAAAGTTGCCCTCAATAACAGCCACAGAAAAGAGAAAGGAAAAACGCAAGAGGTGAACAGTGAGGTCAACTGGTGAGCCAAGAGAACATCAAGGCAGAAAAGCTACACTGATATGGTAGCAACTGAGGTAATTGAGGCAACTGAGGTAATTGAGGCAATCTGCAGGATCTCTACGACATCATCACTGCGAAACTATCAGGGATATTTGGAACACCTGAAAGACCAGTGAAGGATAAGCAAGGAAACAGCATCTCAGAAGAGCAAGAACAAAAGATACGTTGGAGGGAGCATTTTCTCAATTGACATTTCCTCCAGATATACCTTCAGCAGACAAAAACCTTCAAACAGACAGCAATCAATTTACCAAGGATTAGAAATATCATTAAACCAAGAGCAAGAATACAACTAGACCTGGCAATCCACCAATCTTTGCCTCAAAGAGGAAATGTAAATGGAAAGAAGAAGGAATTCTACCTTATCTTCAAGAAAACCATGCAGGAACATCTCAGTAACCTCACATCAAACAGCCAAAAAAGGAGACCTCAGTAACTGCAGCACCTAGTTAGGGTTAATACTGCTATCTATAGCAAACTAGGCTTTTTACCAGAATCCTAAGCAAAGGGATAAAAATATCAGTTGAACCCCTGATATGAGCTCAGCAGGCCAAATTTTATGGATTCCATTTTTTTTTTTTTTTTTTGCATTCTTTGGACTCTGCCCTTCATGTCTTGCTTGTTTTTGATTATTTTGCCTTAGTTAGCATGGATAGAAGAACCT
>JAFBJS010004030.1:73742-103246 GCA_016785265.1 Paraplagusia blochii | reverse complement strand
GCACTCAAGTGACTAGAATGATATCAGGTGATGGAGAGAACAGAACTGAGACACAGGGTTGAAGCAGCACCTCATATGCAGCACATACTAAAACAGAAGGATTTCTACACAGCACAATATATCAATTAAGGCAGAACTGGTGAGTTTTGTGTGAGGGACGGATGGTTGAGACGCAGCCGTTGAGTTTTTAGAAACACCTGCTCTTCCTTGAATCTGTGACTATGATTCAGTTTTCCTTGTCATTCTACTAGAACGCACAAAAACACCTTTTAATACCGACATACCTTCACTGTCACTTCTAGTAGTGAGTGAGATTTCTCTTACTTTAAGGTTGAAGGACATTTTTGCAGAGGACAGTGTGACATTATAGGCCCGTACTTTGGACAGTTGCCGTGACAGATCAAGTCCGAAGTCCAGATTTGGAACAGGAAGTAGACCGACCAAACTTCAACAAGTCCTCTTGACAGGTCTGTGTAACTCAATTCTCTTCTACCTGATATGGTTTCATTTTTTTTGTGTTTGACATTGAATACTGAAATACAGGCCTGTTAAACTGAATTTCCCAATGGGACTGAAATATAAAACATAGTCTAAATTAAGGGGATCCAAACCGGATCAGTATTGGAAAGTCGAGTGCTTCTCCAGGGTGATGGTACATTAACATACTGTAAAACTGATTTAAAGTAGAAATGCAGGACTTGTATCGGCAAAATATTTGCCTATATGGACTACTACATTTAACCCATTAAACTCTAAGGTCCCATAGAGTTAGGTGAAGACTTTTTCTCAAAAGTATGATAGTATTTAGCAATTAGAGTTTTAGTCAATACTTAATTCTTTAAGTTCTAGTCTTTTTTTATTTAATTTACTCAACGTGGGCCTGTTTAGTTGAACACAGCATAGTGGAACTGAATGAAAGTTGAAGAAAGAGACATAGAGCAATGGAAGTAGAATTGAGAATTCATAGAGTTTTATATCATGACCTTTCATTACTAAACTGAGAAAAACAACGTGATTTCAGTTTTTCAGAGGAAGGATTTCACTTTTTAAAACAGGCACTGCAGTGCATGCCATAGTCCAAACAGGTTTTTTTTTTCAGATTTCCTTGTCGTTCTAAGATGAATTAATCCAATTTATATGCTCAAATGCAGCTTAGTTGTTTTCACATCGGCATTATTACACAGTGGACCAGGATTAAACAAAAGTACTCCAAGCATACAGAGCTTTCAATCCAAAAAACGGCCACTGCCCTCTGATAACTGACATGGACAGATTAACCTTTGTATCGGAGCGGCACCAGCCCAAACGGGCAAACTTGGACAGCTCAGCAATACGAAACAAGAAGAAAGGGCACTTTAAGTGCCATTTCAAATACCACCATCCTTGTGATTAAGCTCTCGCCTGCTGAGTTCCCGAGTTAGTGTTTTCCAAATCAAGGCAATATTCGTCGGGTATTTTGCACAATCTTTCCTTTGTGCGTCTGCTGGAATCAGTGTCTTTTTAAGCCCAATAGGACTTGACAGAACTTCAAAGGCAACAGCATCAGCTCTGAAGGTCAGTGTGTTCAGCGGCAGGTTCTTTACATGTTACATTCTTACAATTCACAGGGTCCGGATTTCATAAAAGCTTATCAAAGCCTCATTTGCCATGAAAGTGAAATGACTGTAGGAGCTTTGAAAAAAAAGACAATATCAGAGCTCCAGAGAATTCACATAAATGAATCCTTATTTTCTAACAACGCACAGGCTTACACACAGACTCATATCCACAGAAATATACATGGTTCAATATCATGTTTATCTCCTATTGTTGTACTGCATGTCCACAGACTGCCTACCTTTCTAGTGACAGAGATATTTTTTTTTTCTCTGTCTTTAGGAAAATCTCCCCTGGTCTTGAGTCTTATTCTTTTCCATTGGTGAAAAAAGATGAAGGTTCTTTGCTAAACACTTTTGAAGTTTCTAAACACCAAACCTAATTCTGTTATTCTGAAGCCTCATATGGTGGAGATTACTCCGCCTGCTTTGTTGTTTTTTTCTTCTGCGCTCTCTTTCTGAAAAACCATAAATACCTTGTGTATAACATACAAAGGAAATGTACCTGAGTTAAGAACCCAGGATCATTAATGTTACCAATGTCTTAACTAAATTTATTATCTCAAGCGAGGTTTGACCACCATCCCCTCAGAATTCACTTAAAAATATAAAACAATTCACTTAAAATGTAAGTGATTCCTTGAAAATATTTATTAGCTGTTGTTTTTGAAAAATGATTTGTGGTCCGTTACAGTACAATTCATAGCTATAGTAACCATTTAGGGTTTTTCATAAATCCTATTTACTGTGGCCAGGAGTAAATATACGGATATTAACACAATCTAATAGACATGAATCTGGCTTGTTCTTCATCTTTGTGTTTTGTCTTTCTTAACCAGTTAAACCCAAAAAAGGAATCGCTATGCAGCAGTGTTCCCCAACTTTTTTGTGTCTCGAGCCGGTTAAATTTCTTGTACTATTTTCACAAACATCGTTAAGTTATGGCAGATAAATATTCCTTGATAAAATAAAATTTACGATATTTGAAATATTCCTACCTATAAAATCTTCCTACCCGAATTAACTGCATGGGCACAACAAGGATTTCGAAGTGCACAGAGCCTATAACTTTCTGCTACCAGATGAACATTGTTAAGTTGTAGCAGATAAATATTCCTTGACAAAATTAAATTTACGGTGTTTGAAATATTCCTACCTATAAAATCTTCCTACCCGAATTAACTGAATGGGCACAAGGATTTCGAAGTGCACAGAGCCTATAACTTTCTGCTACCAGACCGGTGTCAGTGACTCTGCGTCATTTTGAGATTGTTGTTGTTTGTGAAAATATTTCCTAATCAAGTATAGTTGCAATATTGATGATGGAATCCTAGCAATCAGCTTAGAATCCTTGGATCAAGTGGAAGTATTAGTCAAAGATGGGGCCAAAAAGAAATACTATTTCTCAATGGCCGGCACCAATTCACCCACGGACAGGCACTGGTCCCCGGCCCAGTGGTTGGGGACCACTGTTATACAGAACACAAAAGTGTTTTAAACAATCCAGGTGGTTCTGACTCAGAATTATGTAAAACTATTTTCCTTAGTGAATATTAACTACATAGTTAATAATTAATTCACATGGTTATGGAGTTTTATTCCTATCGCTGGCCTGAAGATTTTTGTTGCCCTAGATATACAGTACAGTATATCTGTCAAGGGCTGTTCTGAAGTTAATCTTTTGTTATTGTTAATTATTACAGCTGAGCATCTCGGCACTGCTCCGTGTACAGTCTCAATCTCTCATCTGATTGGCTCTGCAGGTGATAAAGACGCCAATCAAAGGCGTTAACGTTCGGTGTTGGCACTTCACTGCTGGCTGATTGGACATTTTATCTCCTTCACGGATTACTCGTTTAATCACAACGGCGTCATCGTACATTAATTAATTAAATCATATTCCCTTATTATAATCTTTCCTTAAGATACAGGTGAAATTGGATTGTGATAAAATCAGCCACAAAAGAGTGTATTCTAGGAACACTGCTGAACTGATAATCATTAACAGTGTCTATTGTTCAATTCTATCGCCATCATTTAAATTCCACCGGAAAACATGACAAAAATAATTATTTTAAAATGAGAAATGCCATGTCCATGAGGTAAAAGTCTCCACGTCACCTTCTAAATTTAATGTAGCCTGAACCAATAAAGTCATAGAATTGTTATAAAGATGAAATAATGACATAATAAAAATCTAAAACATAATAATTCTACACTAGTTACCTTATCAGTTTTCGTTCTGTACCATGGCCTATTGTAATAGAAAAAAAAAAAAGCTAAATTAGGCTTATAATATTAATCACATAATCTGATAATCTGGTGATAGTTGTAGATTAATCATGATGGCAGTTAAAGGTACCGTTTGTCTTTAGTGTCTAACAATCCATCATGTGTATGGAAACACTGATAATGCTAACGGAAAGTGGAAATATTGAATAAACAGATAGCGTCCTTCTGCCCGTGGACAAAATCATGGATTCTATTGGAGTTGATTATCTTTGGACGGATTATAATTACAGTAAATACTCATTAAAATATTGTAAATACTTAAAATGTATTTAAAAAAAAACAAAAAAAAATGTTGTCTTAACCTAAACTGTATAATTCATGTAATTCCATTACCTTTAATTATGTTTATATTTATTTTTATAAAATAGATGATGAATTTGTGTGGGTTGAACTTGTGTGTGTGTGTGTTGGATTAAGAGTTAACTCTGTCTGACTGAAGCCTGGCTCTGGGCAATGTCTGAACTTGCTGTGTCAAGGACTGAACAACTGCTCCATTGCTCTACTACGACAGAAAAGTTGGCTCTGAGGTGAGGGGGAGGTCACAGATTATTTAAAAATTGATTTTTTTTTCTTTCTAAATATACCCTTATGCACATTAAGCATTTGTGAAGTCTTTTCTCTTGGATTCTCATGAATTATTATTACTGTAATACATTTTCAAAGAGGCACAAAAAGCCGACATTAGGGAAAGAAATGACACCCGGCATTAAACCAACATCGAATACTGTGGGAAATTCGTATAATTGAGGCTTGGGCATTTCACCATACAATCTCAATACCAATAGGAAATGGTGCCCGGGGGCTGTGAGCTGTTGGTTCAGGTCTCTGTGCTCAGGCAGAGGAGCAGGGGAGCTGGGCTAATGTGCTTCCTGCTCTGCGTGGAGTGTTCTCATTGATAAACATGATCTGCACCGGCTGCTGTAGAAAATGTCAGAAATCGACCAGAGAGCTGACTCTGAAGCCTAGGCCACACAAACGCTGATGGAGTGAAAGGACACGTAATCCGTTTTCACTCTGGGATGTATTTAAAATGTGGAGAAACGCTGCTTCTCTGGCCTCCAGGCAGTTGACATGATGAATGCCAACAGAAAATCTTTGCTTCAATATAAACTCAGGTTTGTTTCTGTATCTATTTGTCCAGCATTAGGTGAAGAAGTGATGCTATTTTGTTTTTCAGAAATTTGTCTCATTGGACATAAATGTTAAAGTTTAACTAACGTGAGTGTTTTCAATTATTACAAGGACAAAAAATGTAAAGGATTCCAGCAACATTAGCATAATAAATTATCCTGTCCATACGTTAAGGACGTTATTTGTTATTCCTCATTGCTGAGATTCTCTTCAGGAGAGACAAGGATGGACAGGATCAGGAATGAGGTGATTAGGGGGACAACACAGACAGGAGGGTTTGGAGAAAAAGCTTGAGAGGCCATTTTGGACATGATGAGAGGAGGGACAGTTGATGCATTGGTAGAAGAATGATCCTAGAGATGGAGCTACCAGGTAGGAGATAAAGAGGAGATTGATGGATGCAGTGAGGAAGGACATGGAGGTAGAGTAGAAGATACAGAGGACAGGGTGAGATGGAAATTGTTGACTCGCTGTGGCAACTCCTGGAAATAAAAAGGGACAAGCTGAAAGGAAAAGATGAAGAAGATTGGTTATGGCAAGGCATTTTATGCAGAACTAGCTTCTTCATGGCCTTCTTAAATTTTGGTCAGTGACATAGCTGAGTGAGCTACAAGAGTCTGACGTTTTACTTTAACGTTACCAATAAAGAGGAAGTAAGCCAAAAGTCTTCTAACGTGGGCCAAATGGATCTGAACAGTGCTTCATACATATACATATACATATACATATACATATACATATTAGGGCTGGGTATTGATTCAAATTTTCTAAATCGATTCAATTCGATTCACAAGGGTTCGATTCGATTCAATTCACGATTTGCTTCGGTTTTCAATTCAGTTTTTGTCATATCAATTATAGTTCAGTACCAACGTTATTCTAAGAAGAATCGAAGCCTAAATTGAAACTTAATCCATTTGCTAATAAAAAAAAATATTTTTTTACATTTATTTCCATCACAAATTTACTCAAGGTAGTCATATTAATCCATCATGCATTTTTTATTTAACATGACTTGACTTAAAATTACAAGGCAGACTCTAGTTTTAGATTTTAGTCCCATGTTGTTTTTACATTTGTTATGTGTTAACACGCACGTAACCACGTAATCACCTGTGGTGCATGAGTTCAAGTAAAGTTGTTGGGAAAAGAAGGAAAAAAAGATCGATTTTTGGATTTATGAATCGATATTGTCCTATTAACAAAAAAACGATTAAAATCGATTAATCGATTTTTTTAACCCAGCCCTAATACATATACATATACATATACATATACACATACACATACATATACATATACACATACATATACATATACACATACACATACATATACATATACATATACATATACATATACATATACATATACATATACATATACATATACATATATGCTTAAATGTGTTTAAACAATGAAGAACGAAAAACTAATGCAGCTTACAATAAAATATTGAGGGAACATTTTTGGTTTGGTTGAGTTACTGGAAAAATACTTCTTTTTAATTTGGCCTAGTATGGACGATGCATTCAGAGTTTTATCATGATGACGTTTGCTGTTTTAGTTACTCACAACGTGGGGATTGGGACCAGCGTTCGAGGCTGATCCACAACAGTGCAGTGATTTTCAACATAGTAAAAATAGTATCTCTCCCCCATTATTATCAGCCCTGACAGAGTGAAGGAGCTTATTTTTTATTCATGCAATACAATTCTTGTGTAGATCAGTGTGATGTAACATCCTACTGCTGCAGAGCTGTAGGGTTAACTGGCCGCTTTCCATGTTTTACTCAAGGGTATTTAGATGCAAAAAAAAAAGAGGAAACTTGCCTTAATCTGCCTTATCCCAGTTTTTTTCATTTTTAACATTAGATCCGTCTAAACATGACTGCACAACTGCCCCAGTTTGAAGCAATTTGTAGAAAAATAAAACTAGGTACAGTATGCAAAATTATGTGTGACATCATCATAGTGAAATATTACAGTATCAGAACATTGTTATGTGACAGATTATAATCTCATCAGTCACAGATGGACTGAAGCTAAACTGCAGTGAACATCATGTGAGTATTTATGTTAATTAACTGTACTGTCACTGTACTTCAACTCCATATCTATATACATATGTATTGCTTGATCGACAACTTACAAAAATAAAAGTCCATTCACCACCAACTCCAAAGACGCTTCTACAACACAATACTAAATCCAACACAATACTAAATCCAAGTATTAGTCGACCAACTAACCTTGAATAGAGGGGGAGGTCTGCGTCATCACTCAGACCATTTTCAGGGCAGAAGATTAACTGCTCATCAATACCAGAGCAGGCTTCTCTAGACGGGTGAGACCATAAGGACTCCCATTGTGATCCCATTCACATCTGGAGACGTGACAGGAAAACTGCCCATTAACATCAGGAGCAGTTTCTGTCTAAAAGCAAAACAACTCTTCACACCTTGGTCCAGTGGTGAAGGGAGTGGTCCAGAGGAGTAGAACTACTAGAGTTCCCTCCAAGAACAACCAGAAACTGATGAAGTTGAGGAATGAAACGCTCTACAACTCCAGGAATGAAGTCCAGTTGCTGACAACTTAACTCTTTTTGGAGATCATGACCTGGATGAATGGGACATCTAGTCCAAAACATTATCAGTGAAGGCCTGTAGACATGAATCACCCTTGTTAGAGTGAATATCACTAAAAAATACAAAGCGATCTTATTTGGTATCCGACCAATCAGAGAGCAGTTTTCCAGATTCCATCATTTTTTTTAATTGTATAACAGACCATATCCAGCCCTACCTCCCCACCCCAGGGCCCCCATCTCACCATAATTCATTTCAACATCATCAAATCAGTCACAATGACATATTGGTTCAGGTCCCACCCTGTTATCTGTTATGTCCGTCCCTCGACCTGTGGCTGATAATTTATAGCTGCGGTCACATGGTCTGACAGTGACCGTCATGACAGACACACGTTTCTGCAGTTTGACATTGTAATAAATTACACTTCGGTGACTGACCGGCCGATGTGAGTGATTGTCTGACCCATACACGGTCTGTTGGATGTTTCTCGCCAACTACCTGACTTACTGAAACAGCTCAACAACTGACTGCTTTGTTTACTGCCAAAAGAACCAAGTTGGGGAAGTTGAGCAAATCAATTTCAGCAGAACAGCCGTTGTGCTGAAAGAAAAGTGGGTTCGGATGGAATACTGATGATCAACAGAAGCCTGGGCTGCCTGTTTTTTCTTGGATGTCTCCATTAGTTGTGTTCCTCAGTATGCTAGTAGCGCCCTTGTTTAGACGCTGACCTTCTTTCCTGGCTAACAGATGAAGATTATGCATGCTGCATTTTGTTCCAATGTCACGGTCCTTAGAAAGCACGCAAATGAAATGTAAATCGCAGTGGAGGTAATGAAGCTGTAGCGTTTGTTGTAATTAAACAACATGATCTCCGAAGGTCTTAATCATACAGACACATGCCTCTCTACTGCCTGCCATCGTGCAAAGGCAATTAAAACAGGTCATGGTGTAAAAGTGCTTATTTTGTCAGTGTTAGTTGATCTTGAAAAAAAAAATAAAAATTCCAAGCACTGCACAATTATTAAAGCCTATTTATATAGGCACAGTGTAAGCACAGGTTGTGTTCTCTTTGCCTGTGATGGATGCACAAGAGTCTAGTGGTGAACAGACTAACCTTGCAGAAGAGGAATAAACAAAACAGATGTGTTTAGGAGAAAATATAAGATGCCTATTGATTTGAGTTTTCCCTGTCAGGGTCTATGTGTTTTATTTTTCCTTTTTTTTTTTTGGCATAGCAACAGCAGCCGATGGAAAAAAAATTAACCTGCATGGTTTTTTATATACAGTATTACCCAATAGTACTCATGGTAAGAAACTACTGTATTTTCATGACAATAAGGTGCACATAAAAGTCTTCAAAATTTGTGGCGCACCCTATAGTGCCCTGTGTATATTGTTGTTGTAAGGTGGACGTCGTAGAGAACACCATGAGAACGTTAAAGGGGGAAGTGAGGGTTTGGATTGTAAATAAAAAAAAAACGCACCCTATAATCAGGTGCGCTTTATGTGTGCGTTATATATGTGTACTGACACATATATAAACTTAAATTATAGTCATTATGGTCAGGAACTGGATTAAACCCAGTTTAAATAGGTTACAATGCTTGGTTTCATAAGAAACTCTTAGATAATAGAAAACACCATCAGATAGAGTGGATTGTTTTTTTTTTCTATTTAAGACAATAAGTGTCCAAATGGACTTTTATTTGCAAGGTAGTATGAGTAAATGGTCTTACTGAATATCACGTGAACCCTGTTTAAAAAAATGTATAATACTATAATAAATAAACCCTTTAGAAGCCCCAACTGAAAAGAAACACTATTTCAAAATGGCATTTGAGGACATTTTGTCCACTTGTCATTCCTTTTGGCAGAAAGGCATTTGTGGAATCCCTCAGACAGATAGTACTTAAGGCCACCATTCATTCAGTCATTAATGGGTTTACACTGGATATGTACCCAACATATCAATCAGCCATTATTGTGTAATGTTAATAATTAACTTTTCCCAGTGACAAAGGGAAACATAAATGAAGCCGAGATTTAGAGCTGATGAGCGCTTCACCGTGATTGATAAGTCCAGGAATGTAGTGAGGGGGTTGGGATGCGGAGGAAATTGAGGAGATGCAGTGAATCAATGTGCTTGTCACATCTACATCCCCCGGGATCCATGTTTTTAATCTAATTAGACAGCCGCTCGTTGTGTTGCATGTCTGTCAGGGGCAGGTTCTCAAGGTCAGAGTCTCCTCCACGGGTCTGAGCAGAAACACCAGCATTGTTTCTATTCAATGAGAAACCCAGACCTTTGCTCAGTGAAGAAGTTTTTGTCAATTTACATCCAACTATGTTGACAGTGGAAAAAAAAAACGGACTTAAATATTAACAAGTCTCTCTTCACAGTTGGCCCAGCTCGTTACCTTCAACCCTGCATGCAAATAACTGTCTTTAGGGACATGATCTTTCTATAGTGTCTTCCATTAGCATCGTTAAAATGATATGCTATTAGAAATGGTGGCCTTTGTGGCACCTATGTACTGTAATGAACGTGTGACTGCCCACTGTACAGTTATGAACGAAACATCTCCTGTTCTATGATCTCAGAGATCCATGCTGAGCAGCCGAACGTCAGGAGTGGCTCCAGTCTGGCTTGGCACATCAATTTTATGGGTTCACCTCATACACTGTCCCCATCACTGCCAGGTTTAAAATGCATCATAAAACAGTTGCATTGTGGAGGCATTTTCTGCCTCATAAAACAGCCAAACATGAAAGAACCCTGCTGAGCTGTAGGTTAACATAACTGTGGTGTACGGCTGTAATGGCATCCAACCACTGACCAGGTCAGCTCCGTCAGTGGGATTCATTTGCTGAAAAGAAATAATACATTTTCCTCTTCACCTTTATTGTCTGATTTGCAAATAATGTTGACTGTTCCATAACACAAGTGACTGATTTTGTACTTTATCTTTATTTTATCTATTTCGTTTCCCAACAAGTAGATTGTGACCCTCAGGTGAGTCACAAGATTTATTTTTTTTGTTGTCTCATATCATGTTTCCTTGAAGTTCACAGTCATTTTTGCTGCTCCTCTCTCTGTTTTTTGTTGTTGAAATACTAATTAGTAAAATTAATGGTTCAGTTATCCTACCATCAACGATAAAATATTTTCATTAATGTTCAGTAATGGTCAGTGATTTATGAATAATGTCTTGTGGTCCCCAACCACTGGGGTGGGGACCGGTACCGGTCTGCAGAGAAATGATGTTGTTTTGGCCCCATTTGTCTATTACTTCCACTTGATCCATACCCATGTCAACAAAAGAACTGACCAATAGAATGGCTAGGATTCCATCATCAATAATGCAACTATATTTGATTAGGAAGTATTTTCACAGTGAAGACAACAACAATAAACTCAAAATGACACAGAGTCATTGATGCAAGATTCTAACTTTTTGTACCAGTCTGGTAGCAAAAACTTATAGGCTGTGTGCACTTGAGAAATCCTTGTTGTGCCCATTTACAGTTCATTCAGGTAGGAAGATTTTATAGGTAGGAAAATATTTCAGAACACCGGAATTTTTTTTATTAAGGGGTATTTATCTGCCATAACTTACTGACCGGTCTGTGAAAATAGTACGAGACATTTAACTAGTCCACGGTGGAAAAAAAGGTTGGGGAACACCGTCCTAGTGGACTCACCAGAATGGTGCAGTGTGATTTGGGTGGCAGTCGTGTCCTGCAACCTGGTAATGGATATATAGATGAATGAATGAATGAATGTCTGTTGACTTGGGTGGTGAAAGATTGTGGCTTTTAAAATATGGGTGCCCAGAAAAACAAGTTTACGGAACACTTGTTTTATAAGGTTTTTTTTTATGTAATACCAAAAATGTAGCTGTAAATAGATATCATGTGATGGGGAGCCTGGACGTTCTATAAACTTCTCCAGTTGTGAGCTGAAGCTCGGCATTTTACTCACTCCTTTTCCCCCTTCCCTCATGTATAACACATGGTAATGGCACAGACCAAAGTCATGCACCTGCGTCGTTTTAAAGAAAGTACTCTGCCTCACCCATTTCAGACACGACATCTTCCATCTCACCAAAAACATAATTGCTAAAAATGGCCACGCAAGACTGAAGACAGGTCCACAGGTGATGTGTGCATATCCAGTAATTAAATATTAAGGACCTCTATTTCTGTGTGCTTTTAAGGCCACAGTGATGCTGGCTGGTTGTCACAGCAGTGGAGCTCCTTTATGCGTCACGCACTTTTCCCCCCCATCATCTTACACTTTACTTTCACTGTGTTTTAATACTTTCCCGTCTTTGCCGGCCCAGGCCGAGGTAGTCCTGGTGAATTTATCCAGAAGTGCTGTTTTTTTTTTTTTTCCCTTTGTCTTTTAATGTAATATTGTTTGACATTTCATAATTTGACTTTTACTGTTAGTTACAGTTCACTTTCACCGGTGACTGCTTCTGCCCTTGCTCGTTTCAAATAAACCTTTTTTTTTTTAACGTCTCTTGGAATTGGTGCTAAAATGTTCTTTTACTGCAGACTTTATAGTTTTCAATGACTCTATGACCTGGAGGGTTTGGTTTGGAAATGTGACCTTGGTGATGCAGATCCTTGAGGTTGTTGGACTCGTAATGCTCATGATACGATAACTAACACCTAATTTGAGTCCAGGCATCCACAAGGGTGCGTATCACCAGGATGCTGTTAGTCACAGGTCAAAATGAATCAACAGTTATTTCAGCAGTGATCTTACATGAAAAACAGCAGTAGAGCTGTCAACCACCTGATAGTGAGTGGATGTGATGGTAAAGTCAGGGGCCTGACAGACACAGCAGTCGTATATGAACACAGATTCTCTGAAATGTCAGGGTGAAGTCAGGACTGTCTCCTGACTCCAGCAGAGCTCTTTTCCTGCAACCTTGGGGTAATGAGAGATGAAGAAGGAAAGTGGAGGATGAATCATCTGACAAAGGCAGCTTGTGGGCAGAAATGATCAGACCCTCAGGTCTGGAGACTGGAAGAAAGTATAGAAGGAAAACGACAAAAAAAAAAAAAACTGAAGTTTTTGGTTTTTGTCACAGTTATAATACCCCAAAATCTTGAAAATGACTGCGTTCATTCCTGGTTTTATCTTGATCGCAGAAACAAGCAATAAGGCTCCTAAAAGGTTGCACGCACACAGAATGGGGGCGGAACGTGTGATATTGTGCGTATTTTTACACTCTTTGCTTGTGCAGCTGTCACTTCATTTTTACAAGTCCTCAAACAAGTACACGCTGCAGCTGCATTTTCTCTCCTCGCTTTATCATCTACTGTATCTGTGTCTATTATCTGTCTTGTTTGAAAACTGCGGCAGGCCTAATTTATCTGCCTGTGTAAATATAAAAGTGGAATAAAGGCCCTTAAACTAAACAGGATCCATCCTGTACTGTAGATCTACACAAACACAACAGTTTTTTGGGAAGATAAACACATTCAGCTGAATCTTTAGATTTTTTATTTTTTTTTTCAAAATAAAAGTAGAGTCAAATATTTCTCACCTCACTGAGTGTTTTATGCGGTGTGTCAGAGCTGTTTAGCTGCGATAAGACATGCCACAGGGAATGGACAGATGATGCCGGGGGGTGGGCATCTGTGGAGAAAGCCTGGGGTATCGCTGCTTTTTCAAAATTGACAGCTCCCACAGCTGTTTGTTGCTCTGATGCACGAGATATCATGCCATATTATATGCAGTACATATGATAAGTAGTACGTCACAGTAGTATGTCATTTCCATCTCCCCCTGTCCTCTGTATCTTCTACTCCAACTACGTCTATTACCTCCCTCACTGTATCCATCAATCTCCTCTTGGTCTCCTACCTGGTAGCTCCATCTCTAAGATCATTCTTCTACCGATACCAACATAATCACTCTCCCTCCTCTGGCATGTCCAAACTATTTCATTCTGGCTTCTCCAACTTTTTCTTCAAACCTTCCAGGGTTGGTTGATGAGGTCGGTTTTTCATCCCTTTGTTTCAGTATAGCATGTTTCTGTGTGGGTATTAATTCCGCCTCTGGCCACAGGTGGAGCCCCTGAGCTTGAAATGCTAAAATCTCTCAGTTTATTACCTGCATGTTCTGCTACATGGTAGTTTGTGCTCCTGCTGCTCAGGTTAGTTCCTGCAAGTGTAAAATGCAGTGAGCTGTGACTGACGTGGAACATGTGTCCGACCATGTCTATCCATCTACATTAGGAGCAGAAAATTGGGTTCTACTCAAGTTGTCCTGCTCACCAGTATGTTCTGCAGTCATACCACCAATGCACGGTTCTATTCTATTTATTCCATAGATAGAATTATATAATTAATGAAATATTCAATGTATAAGTAATAAGTCAGTCAGAAGGTATATTTTTACATATTAGTATATTTTACATGTAATATATAATCCTTCAAGGCATTTTAAATAGAAACAGTTCTATAGGGCATTACTATTATTTATACTTTTAATTCATCATTATTAAATAGATATTTTTTTATATATGTTAAAGAAAAATATACAGTGCTATATTTGTCTAGCACAGGGGTCTCAAACTGAAATAGGTTGAAGGTCACCAATCAGTCTATCATTTCACCAAAGGGCTTTGTCAGCTTTCAGTATCCAATACAAAATAAAAGTCTGTTTCCCCTAGATTCTGTGTAATACAGCAGTGAACGAAAAGGAGACTGTGGATGAGGGTTTTGAGAACTATAGGATTAACCATAAAATGTGGAGAACAAATCTATAAAATATTATCATAAATTCAACTTTCACATCAAGGTGGGGGCCGCAAAATATCATTCCAAGGGGCACAAATGGGCCACGGGCCGTGAGTTTGAGACTCTTGGTCTAGCACATAGAATTAAATAAAATACATTAAAAAACTTAATCTTATATCATGTTGCTTCAGTCTATATATCTTGATCTCAAGATGACACAGGTGGCTTAGTGGTTAAGGAACTGAACTTGTGTCCAGTGGGTCTCAAGTTTGAGTCCACCACATGCCAAGTTACCAGTGAGGTCCCCTGGTGTCATCTCCACTCACTGCTCTGGGCTCAAAGCTGCTCACTGTTTCCTTTGGTTGGTCCATGAGTTGAAGGTAGAAGTCAAACTTCATCGTGTGCAGTGGTGTGGATCACATTGTCACGGTGACGAGGAGTTTGCTTTCTTCATCCGTCTGATACTCCCTTCAGATTTTTGTTGCTTGTAGTGAATCTCTGAACAGCTCCACTGTTTAGAGCATTTGTTTGGATCGGACTTCATACCATTTCTTTTTGTCCTCAAAAAGCTGAACAAAAATGCTTTGCGTGATCCAGTGAAGTCCATGACATAACGACTGTGTCCCATCACTTCAGCAGAAGTGTCATTTGACTGGAGAATATATAGCTCATCCTTCTAATTAAATTTATGGAATGTCTTATTGATGGGGCGAGACACACAGTGATCTTTCTGTGATTGATATATAACTGATTATTGCCTCCTTAAAACGGTCCTGTTCTATGACGGGGGTGCCTTTCACCCAGACCACGGAGGTTGTAAGAGACCCATGTTATGCAGTTGTCCTGAATTAGCTGTGCTATAACTCATTTGGCAGCAATACGTCTTATTGGCAGCCGTCTTCTAAAATCCAGTTGATTCAAGGTCGGTATGTGACTATAATGAAGAAAGCTTTATTGTTCCATATTTCCTCGAAAAGGAACGTGTCCTTCAAAACATCCGACTGCTGAGCAGGGGAGCTATTGTACCGACCAGTTTAAACTTTTTCTACGGGTTCCTACATATATATGAGGAGACAGGGTTTGTTCTGCCTGAAAGGACTTAATAAACTACAAGGTCATAAATGAAAAGAGGAAGATATGATTCGGTCAAACGGTAAAAACAATGATCTTACAGAACAGCCGGCTCCCTAATTAAAAGTAGACAGAAACTCAGAGTAATATGGCGATAAATGAGTGACTTTCATTTTGGAGATTAACAATATCATATAAGTATTTAAAAGTAAATGGGGATCAGAGACCTTCAAAGTGGGCTCTTAGCTCGGAGCTATTCTCAATGTTAATGACAGACACAGGGTTTGTTTTATAGTCAGGCCGATAATTGTAGAAGCGAGAGCAAAGGAACAACTTTGAAGGTTTCCAGCCCCTAATAGGGCTGTGTTTGCCGCAGGGTCCTGGACATGCACTGAAGGAGAGTTTACTTTTTTATTTATTTATCAAAAAGGAAATCTAATGACTCTAAGTATTTGGCTCGTGGCGTCTGTGCAAATGCATACCTCACAATTGTATTTCAGGCACTAAGCACATTCACGTCATTGATAATTCACATCAATGATAATGAGAATGTGGCACGGGATAAAAATAGGACTGATTTATCTTTTAATAGGCAGCGGGGATGTTAAAACGTAAGAATAAAATGATTTAAAAAAATGTAGCTTTGATTGTGTTACACTGGCCTAAAAATCTAAAACAGCCTTTCCAGAGAAATGCTCTTATGAAGTGTAATTTCATTTTAATGTTGTATCACTGACTCAAAAGTAACAGATCAGGAAATCAGGCAGCCAGGGAAAATCCTACCTTATTTCTTGGAATTAAAGAAAAAGTCAATCCAGTTACTGCTCAGCTTGACCAACTAAAGCAGGAGACACAAACCTGGAAGCCCCTATGATCTACGTACGGTGTCAAAACTAGTCCAAAAAGTGTCCAAATGGTTCCGTTCCTGTGCTTCTTGAGCAGAGGCTACACTTAAAAATGATCATCTAATGCAGCGTACCTTTTTTGCGCCACAGATACTATTTTCACGGACCAATCATTAAGTTGTGGCAGATAAATTCCCCTTAATAAGTGTTCTGAAATGTTTTCCTACCTATAATATCTTCCTACCCTAATTAACTGTGTTAATTAATGAACACAACAAGGATTTCTTAAGTGCCCACGGTCTATAACTTTCTGCTACCAGACCGGTATAAAAAGTTAGAATCTTGTATCAATGACTCTGCGTCATTTTGAGTTTATTGTTGTTGTCTTCACTGAGAAAATATTTCAAATATAGTTGCATTATTGATGATGGAATCCTAGCCATTCTATTGGTCAGTTCTTTTGTTGATATGGGTATGGATCAAGTGGAAGTAGAAGTAAAAGGAAACATTATTTCCCGACACTAATTCACCCATGGACCGTTACTGGTCCCCGTCCCAGTGGTTGGCGACCACTGCTTTATGTAGCCAAGGAACTATTCCTAAATGTGATTAAAGAGAGGGCACAATTGTAATGAAACAGTAAACATACATCAGTCAAATACACACACATCAAACTGAGCTCTGACAAAATTCAAAATTGTTAAATAAAAATAAATAACTCTGTCTCTTCATTACATTTATTGTATTGTTGCTGATTAACTAATGGTACAAGAAACTCAACTAAAACCAACCAATTAATAAAAATGACTTTCTCCGTATCACTCTGTGCTCGTGCTAAACAGCATCACTGGGATTCTCTGGGGTCAAACTCTTGATCACTTATGAAGCTCTTTTGAAGCTTTAGAATAATCTGCAGTGGTGATGAAAGAACGAGAGCAATGGAATAGAACAATGATGAGAACCGAGCATCAAAAGAAATAGGTCTTTGGTCAAGAGATTATATAATAAACCTAATTGAATCTTTGTTGAGAATAATTACTACTTTAATTTGAAATTTGTACTTCTATCTGTGTTGTAGCACTCATTAAATGAGCTAATAATACATTGTTCTTGTTTATCTCTTTGTTTCACACACATGGGATTAAAGGCAGGATTACAATCTGGGCAGGTAGGCAGTCCGTTCAAGGGCAGAACACTGACAAAGAAACGTTCTCACACGTGTTCCTTTAAACCTTTATATAACGTTCATTTTTAGGCTTCAAATCTGCACGACTGCATTAACAGGAAACTGTCGTACAATTTGATCCAATATCATCAGCACAGAACCTAAATCCAATTTTTGATAAACGTGTTTAACCTTCAACCCAGCCACACTTTTTAAATTAATTTCCCACAAAATTAAACTTAATCATCGCTGCAGAGCACGGATAACAACATTATAACATTTTCTGTTGGAATTGGATTCAGATTTCTGTTAATATTCAACAATCACATTCAGCAGGGATTAATATTTCAAAGCAAGCTACTTGTTTTTAAAATACGTAAAAAGGAAAAATAGAATATATTATAAGGTTTTTTGTATTTATTTAAGATTCCAAATACTGATTTACTCTTGACATTTGACTCAGGCAGGTGTTAATGTAAATTGTCAGGTGATGCTGCCTGCAGTGGATCGTGAACAAAGGAAAAAAATTGCTCACATTTTGACATAAATGTCAGTAAATGGCAGTGTTTCTGCTCTTTGCTCGTACGCGTGGCCTCATTAATTAAATGTCAACATGTTAAATGTGGAGGGGAAATTAAGACGATCATAATTATATAAGTATCTGCTGCAGGAATGAGTGACTATTTGACTGTTTAACTGAGCCTCATCTGCATAACTCTCACCATTGATCTCTGTGTTTATACCGCATGTGTTGTTTAACCTTTGAGGAGACAATTTATTCAAAAATATGCTGTTATAAACTCTGAGATTTGGTCTTTATTAAGGGACTTGATGTGGACAAATTAGACAAAGACAATTGAATGTTCATTTGAGTGTTGAAGGCAGTGGTGGTTAAGGAAGCAGGCTTCAGGTTGGACACCATCAGTGCCAGGTTGCCACCCATATACAGTAGCTTCCACTGGGCTCACCATCCACAGGAAGGCTCACACTATGGTGCGGTGTGATTTGGGTGGCAGTCATGGAGACTGATGCCCCTGAAACTTGGTATACTGATAAAGATTGTTTGATAAAAATAAACTACTTATTGCAGTTGTTTATTACACTTGCAGCACACCTGATACATAGTAATGTGAATAAATAACAGTGATGGTTGTATAACATAAAAGCGACTGTAATTGAGGTTTAAAAGTTATCGTTTCACTCAAGGGTTGCTACAACCTTCGATGTTAAATACAAAAGATAAAAAAAAAAATAAAATCAGTTCTGTCTAATCCAACTCTGAACCAGAAGGAGACTGGATCAGGGTTTTGAGAACTGTAGGATTAATTAATTAATTAATAAAATGCGGAGAACAAATCAACTTTCATATCTAGGTGGGGGACCGCAAAAAAAAAAAACGTTCCACGGGCCGCAAATGGCCCGCGCACCTTGAGTTTGACACCCCTGTATTAAAACATAACATACCAACAGTAAGACTTCCTCTTGTTGACGTCAGGGGACGTCAGTCACATGTTTGTCTGTGTGTTGTTTTCATGTTTTTATGAGATATAACCATACGAACCATCAAGGCCAAGGTTCATACTATACATAGTGCAGCTTTATTTCTATGAATCTTATAGCAAATATACCAGGAGTTGCATCATGATTAGGAAATGTTCTCAACTGTGTGTTTGTGTTTTTGTGTGACTGTGTGTGTATTTATGAGAGAATCCATTCATATCATTGACACCTGTCACAGCCCAGCTGACCTGCTCCTATAGGGCTCTAATAAGAGAATCTATAATGGGGCCAACCTCTGCCAAGAGCTGCTGAATGGCCATCAGTGATTGGATGACCTCTGGGTCTTTTGTCATGTGACATTTAGCCGTCATCCATAACCTGGCGCTGCACATTGTCGTCAGAGAATCTGATTCTTTTATTTTCAGAAGCCTGTGTTTTTACGGCACTGACCAGACACATTGTCGTTTTCACACAATAAAACCCGAAAAAACCCAAACCACTCTACAGCATTGTAACACTTTCAGCCAGTCAGTGATAAAAATGGCTGCATGTGTGACTACATAAACCAGGAAATCAATGACTGTAAAAGCTGTCACCAGGCCAGCACTTGGTCATAATTTTACCTCGCTGTGTGTTTTGTCACGAATATTCCCTCTCGTCCTTGCTTTTCTTCTTTCTTCCTAATCTCGATGAATTCCGTGAGAGGTGAAGAGATTCAGTCGGTTATTTCGGTCCCGCCTAAAAAAGGTTCTGAGGGACAGATAGACAAGCTGCTCTTTTGAGCTTTGGCCTCAAGTCATTTCAGAACGGTAATTTTCCCTTTTCTCTGTGAGCAGCCTTCCAATAACAACTCTTTCAGCTTGCTGAGAAGTCCTGAGTGGGGAATTGCCAGCTATAAAGTGTGTATTAGATATATCTTTCATGGAGCCAAGTCAGTGTCTGGCATTGGCACTGGTGTCCAATAATAGTCTGCTCTTTTCAATTCCAGATGATAGACAGGAAAGATGGCAACAATAAAGCAATTTTCTTTCTCCTTTTAGCTTTTCTCCACACAGGCCTCGCTCCCTCTCTCTCTCTCTCGTACTTTTTTGTGACATCTTTGGAAAACTTGCACTGTCAAATCTCATATGTTCATGTTAGTTCTCACGTCTTAATCATCTAGTTTCAGTTCACGATGGTCAAGGTATTTTAGCGACAGGTTGTGCCACGTCATTCTGTCACACAGAATGTGGCGAGGAAAACGGAGGAGTGGCTAACAAACTGTACGGTCGATGCGTTTTCTGATCTGAGATCAGGTGGAGAGACAAAGATTGACAAGATCAGGGATGAGGTGATTAGAGGGACAACACAGAGAGAAAGGTTTGGAGAAGAAGCTAGAGAAGACAGATTGAGATGGTTTGGACATGTTCAGAGGAGGGACAGTGGATACATTGGTAGAAGAATGATCCTAGAGATGGAGCTACCAGGTAGGAGACAAAGAGGAGAGTGATGGATGCAGTGAGGGAGGACATGGAGGTAGTTGGAGTTAGAATAGAAGATACAGAGAAGAGGGGGAGATGGAAATTGTTGTTTCGCTGTGGAACCCCTAAAAAACTTTCAAAAAACAGTATATACAATTAAAAGTTTCCCAATTACACTGTGTTTCCCAACAGAAAAAAAAAGAAACTTTGTGAAGTTATGAAACATTTAGAAAAGAGAATAAACACCACATCATGTTCATCAAGTCTTTGACTGCAAAATAAAAAAAAAAACACCTTGAACTGTTGTTCTTGAAGATTGATAAATGTGCTTCTAAAACAAAAACAAAATATACCAGAAAGTTGGAAGAAAATAATTTTTGTTGAAGAAAGCGTCCTCATAAAGTGGGTTGGTGTTTTTCTCCATTTCCTGTTGAACATTATCATGAGCCGTCAGACTGAGGTGCAAATAAAACCGGCATCAAAACAAGGTCAGGCCCTCTCCTCCGTCCTCCTGCCATTCTCCCTCAGCCTGCCTCCCTTATTCATAAGGTAATGTGCTGAGGAAACAGTGCTGTTCAGAGCAGAGTGATTGCCTGGGAATGGGAGATCCTAATTAACTCTCCATGGCGGAGATCTCCTGCTTCTCCCCACAACACGTGTGCCCGCATGAATCTTTTATCTTCCCCTATTTAGCCCGTCCTCTGAGGACGTGCCGCTCTGTTTCTACAGCCAGTCAAAGGACTGATGGATACAGCAGATGCAAAGGTCAGTAAATAAACAGTCTCCCTTTAGGCTCAGACAAAAACAACTCTCCAAAGGCTCCGAATGTGAAGCCCGGGCTCAGATGAGTGCGACCAGGGAGGAATCATCAGTCCAGTTCTTAATAAGGGAGAAAATAATTCAAGCAGTCAGTTGATTATATCAATACTAGAGATACCATGTGCTTAGTTCTTTGACCTGAGAAAGGAGTAAATAGAGCTGATTAATGCTCAAGTGGTTCTTCTCAAATGTCAGTGTCAAGTTGGTGGGTTTGGAGTCATGGAATTCTTTAAATGTTGTTTAGCTCCATGAGAGTTTGTTCACATTTGCAATATTGACATTTACTGAATAAATCCTTCACAAACAGAATGGCATAAATCTGTTCTGTGTTGTTGCACAGATTAAGATGGTTATGTTTTAAAATAACTTTTTTTTGTTAAAGTAATTATGAGCTAAAGGTATCGTACTTTTTTTTTTAAATAAACTAATTGGCAGTGAGGCCTCATTAGCACTAACACTGACCTGGACCTGGATTTAATTTTCAGTTTTTTTGCTGCCCTCAAAAGGTTCAACAATAATATAATAATATAATAATATTTAGACACTTAAATAAATACTCAAATAAGTTGAGGGCCACCACCCACACTATCATTTCACCACCGCGTCATCTTTCAGTGTTTAATACCGTAAAAAACATAAAATAAAAAATATCAGTTCCCCATAGATTCTGTGTAATACCACACTGAACCAGAAGGAGACTGAGGATCAGGGTTTGGAGAACTATAGGATTTACCATTAAAAAACAAATCTAGAAAATATTATTATGAATTCAACTTTCACCTCAAGGTGAGGGCCACAAAATATTATTCCATGGGCCACAAAAGGCCCACGGGCCACAAGGTTGAGATCACTGCTCTAGGGTATAAAAAGGCAAAGCGTTTTTTATTATACTTTTTCAGTACCGGTATGTTTTTTCTTAGGTATTACTCATTGATGCAGTAAATATTTGTACATGTTTGTTGGGCCTCCATCTTTCTTTACAGAAAAGTAAATCACTGGAACTATTACAGGAACATTTTCCTGGAATATAAATATATTCATTATTAAGTTTAATAAATTGAAATTATTCTTATGATGATAACTTGTTTTGCATGATTCTGACGTCAAACGAAGGCTGGACTGAAACAAGTATTTTTCGTTGACTATTACAAATGCAACATTGTGTATATTATATATGAGGTGACTTTCTTTCTCAGTGTTTTTTCTCAATTTAATTTTGTGAAACTGCTTAAATTACGGTTAAAATATTTAATGTGTGGACTAACAGTTTGATATTGTGTTTTTATACTTTACAACAAGAACATTTTCATTAGGAATAAATTTACTGGACTCTTTAGCAGAGAGGGGGCAGTGGAGATGATGCAGCAGCAGCAGCAGCAGCAGCAGCAATGTTTCTTCTTCTTCTTTTTCAGCTTGTCCCTTTTTCAGGGGTTGCATCCATCTCCCCCTGTCCTCTGTATCCTAAATTCTAACTCCAACTATCTCCAAGTCCTCCCTCACTGCATCCATCAATCTCCTCTTTGTCTCCTACCTGGTAGCTCCATCTCTAGGATCATTCTTCTACCAATGTATCCACTGTCCCTCCTCTGAGTATTTTTCGGTGACTATTACAAATGCAACATTGTGTATAATATATGAGGTGACTTTCTTTCTCAGTGTTTTTTCTCAATTTAATTTTGTGAAACTGCTTAAATTACGGTTAAAATATTTAATGTGTGGACTAACAGTTTGATATTGTGTTTTTATACTTTACAACAAGTACATTTTCATTAGGAATAAATTTACTGGACTCTTTAGCAGAGAGGGGGCAGTGGAGATGATGCAGCAGCAGCAATGTTTCTTCTTCTTCTTCTTTTTTTTTCAGCTTGTCCCTTTTTCAGGGGTTGCATCCATCTCCCCCTGTCCTTTGTGTCCTCAACACTATCTCCTCTTTGTCTCCTACCTGGTAGCTCCATCTCTAGGATCATTCTTCTACCAATGTATCCACTGTCCCTCCTCTGAACATGTCCAAACCATCTCAATCTGTCTTCTCTAGCTTTTTCTCCAAACCTTCATGTCTGTGTTGTCCCTCTTATCACCTCATTCCTGATCCTGTCCATTCTTGTCTGTCCTAAAGAGAACCTCAGCAGCAGCAGTGCACGGTACAGTAGTAGTAGAGTTCCACACCTGCTGTGTTGTCTCCAAGCCTGGAACCTATCAGACCTAGGGTGGTTCAGACCTGTCTGAAGCTCACAGTGAAGCTCTCTGCTTAAGATCCAGCCAGGGGCAGAGATCAGAGTGGGCTAATTACCAGACATATCAACCTGGGTCGTCTTCACCGCTACTGGAGATGGATCTCAGGTAGATTCATTACAGAACATCACCTCTTGCAGAGCATTTATTAACATATTAATTCACTTGGTAAAAAAAAATCCATTCTAGTCCATTTTATTCAACAGTCAGGCTGTATTTAGAAAGGAAAGAAAAGCAAACTCCTCGTCATTGTAACACTGTGATTTACACCACTGCACACAAAGGGATGTGACTTCTACATTTAACCCCTTTCTACCGAGGGCCACATCAGTAATACAGTTCGCCTTGAGGGGCCGGTTGTATGTAAGAATGTATAGGCTTTGGGGGCCAAACCACTGGCCCATTGGACTAGTACCCATTTGTCACGGGGCACAGAGGGACACAGTAAAAAAAAAAAATGCACTTAATTTTTTACTAATTTACAGTATTCACAGAAAGTAAAAAGTGTAAAAATTTAAACTATTTCCCATGTGGATCAATAAAGTCTAAGTCTAATAAAACCTTTTATTTTTTCCGGTGAAAAATCTTGAGGGCCACATTCAACGAGTCGGCGGGCCACATTTGGCCCCCAGGCCTTGAGTTTGACACAGGTGATTTAACTTATCACTTAAGTGAACAGTCGGCAGCTTTAGGTGCTTTAGTAGCAGCGAGTGGGGACGGTGCCATGCTCAGTGGAACTTGGCAGATGGTGGATTCAAACCTGGAACCCTTCGGACCCCAGTCTGTTTCCCTAAACACTAGGCCACCACTGCCCCATGTGTTGTCATGTCTAATAATAGTATTGTAAAAAATTAGGACTATTTTTAATCTCTTTAACCTCCGTTCCATACGGGCCGATGCGTTGAGTCTGTTTATCGCTGCCTTCATCTGAGGAGATCACATGATTTCATTTATTTAGTGAGGTGATGGCCACATAAATCTGCTCAGATCTTAACACTCTGCCGGCTATTGACGAAGCCAATCGCGTATTAAATTGAAGCAGGCTTCATTGCTCTGTATATTGTAGTCGGCTGTTATCGATAAAGGTCAAGTGCTTCACTGGAAACGGGTGGAGGTGGCGGTGGAGGTGCCAGGAAGGTATCCATCAAAGTAAACATATATGCAGGCTGCTTGTTTATAGGAGGCAGGGCAGTCACCACATGTATCACTGGGCCATTTCCATGTTGACAGATGGAGGCTGAGTAGATTACTGTGGATTACTGTAAAACACACCTCCAACCAAAATACAGGAATTTGAAGTAGAAATTGGGTTCAGAGATTTTATTTTGAAAAGCCTTCTTGTGTTGAAGAGGGTTTGTTTTGCCTAGTAAAGTGTGATTTTTGGTAAAAAAAAAAAAAAAATTAGTGAACACTTAAATGTCTACTAGTCAGAGGACAAGTCTTACTGAGTGGGACAACATTGACATTCTAGTCGGATCCTCATGTTTATTTTGAACAGTATGGAAATAAATTATTACTATCATTTTACTTATAGTCACATTGTGTCCATTGCGTGACTTTGCTCTTTCATTTTTTCTGTTTATTTCTTTTTTCCTCACATTAATTTGCATCAATAATGTAATGTTAAAATACTAAAATAAATTTGCTGTTCTATGAAAAATGTTCTTTTTAAATTCTTAATAAAACAGTTCATAGTTACTGTGAAATAGGTTCCAGCACTAGTACCAATTGTTTATTAAATTTTTTTATATATATCATAATAATCATTTTAACAAAAAAAAACAAGTTGGACTAAAACAATCCTTGAATGAGTTATATATTTTTTCTCATAATTATCGTATTTTAAAATATAAAGATATTTTGCCAAATAGGTGTTGTATTAAATAAGTATTGTTAAAATAGGAAACAAAACTTAAAGAGACTAGAACATCTCCCTGTGGATCTCCATCCTACACAACATCTTATTGGCTTCTTTAACAAGAGGAAAAGCACTACATTATTTAGGCCTGTGTTCCCAGAATGCTTCAGGGCAGCATTGACTTTTAAGTTGTTTACTTGATTGTCTTAGGTCTGGACAGGCAAGACTTTATGGCATCATTAAACCAGACCTGGATGTTGTAATCACCACCAAGGCAAATTAGCAGCAAACACACACACACACACACACACACACACACACACACACACACACCCGTATATGTAAATATATATTTATTAATATATTTATATGCATGATGAAACATGCCATAGTCTTGTAGTCAACATGTAGCTGACAGACTCTTCCTGCCTGATCTGATAGTGCACAGTCCCCTGAGTCTCTTCTGTTGTCCCTCTGACACTATCTGCCAAACAGCAATCAGACAAGCTGAGAACATGACTAGAAAGTCAACCAGTTACCTCGATAACATCTTCATCTTGATTCGCCAGACGTCCTACCATTCAGCAGCTGCTGCTGAGGATCCGTTCTGTTCAGGCTGAACCCACTGAGGACAGGAGGCGGACTGTGTAGCAGAATCCTGAAGAGTGAGGTCTGACTGAACCGACTGAATGGAAATGGAGTTGAACTAATTGGCAGGGACATGCAATCAGAGCGCTAAATGTTATAACAAAGATATTCTCCACCTCCAGGCTAGATGGTGCTAGAACTGATTGCATTCAGAATAATTACGGGGTTGAGTGTAATGACTACTGAGAGCTGATCCTACCTGGAAATGGACGATGATGGTTCCATATATTGAGCCCACACTTCACAAACAGGTGATCTGTGATGGATTCATCAGGAAGTCTTTGCTTTTATTCTCTTTGGTTTTTGACTTTGAGTGGAAACTGTTTTGCCGAGAGCAGGCATGGGCAAACTAAGGCTCGGGGGCCAGAGGTGGCCCATTGAGTTTTTTAATGCAGCCTGCCCATCCTTGTCCAAATTCAATAATTTATTTATATTATCATTTTACGTCTGCCTTTTCCCTGCGTTGATGTGTAACATAGTAGATGATGTCATTAAGGATATTAAATATGTAGGATTTTAGGTTTATCCATGAATACTATTACTACTACTGTACTCTGCCATTACTGGAGCAGTTGCTTCAATCCATCAATAGAGCATTTGCATAATTTATCCATAAACATAATGTTTGTGGGGAAACTCAAGGTCCGCGGGCCAAATGTGGCCCGATAACTTAAATTTTGTGGCCCGCAGAATTTGGTAAATCATTTGCTTTACAACTAAGTCCTGGTAAATGTATTATTTCTAACTCAGCAAAGCAACTTTAACCAATAATAATCAATTGCAAAAACATTTATTAATAAATAAGTATTCCAATGAGGCCAATGACATTAGACCAGTGGTTCCCAACCACTGGGTTGGGGACCGGTATTGGTCCGCGGGTGAATTGGTTCCGGGCCACAGAGAAATAATGTTTCCTTTTGGTCCCATCTGTCTATTCCTTCCACTTGATCCATACCCATATCAACAAAAGAACTGACCAATAGAATGGCTAGGATTCCATCATCAATAATGCAACTATATTTGATCAGGAAATATTTTCTCAGCGAAGACAACAACAATAAACTTAAAATAACGCAGAGTCATTGATACAAGATTCTAACCTTTTATACCGGTCTGGTAGCAGAAAATTATAGGCCGGTGCAGTTGAGAAATCCTTGTCGTGCCCATGCACAGTTAATTTGGGTAGGAAGATTTTATAGGTAGCAAAATATTTCAGAACATCGGGAATTAAATTTTATAAAGAGGTATTTTTCCTGACACAACTTAACGACCTGTCTGTGAAAATAGTACAAAGACATTTAACTGGTTCGTGGCGCTAAAAAAAATTACAAAAATAAAAGCTAAGTTTGTTCAACTGGAACCTTTAGCAATAGCCATAACCTACTTTTTTAAGAAGACATATGAATATGGAACAGAGCCTTGGAGGGTTTTATGGGTCTTGGTTTTTAAGCAGGGCTGGATGACCCCTTCACAGCTCTTTTTGTTCAGACTCTCCTTCAAACACATGTAAACTGCCTATCTCATCTCTGTGCAACACTCATCCCTTTGTACATCAGCATGTTTATTCATGACACGAGTCTCACTGTGGCACATCAAGAGGTTGCTGGAGGAAGAGTGGCAGGGCGCCGTGAATTTCCTCGCTGACAACACGTCAAAGGCAGACACACACACACACACACACACACACACACGGTAGAATAAAAGACACTAAATTCAATGAACACTTGGGATTGTGATGTGAAATGAACACTCCAGGCATTCTGCTTGATATCTGTCTCCACTGTACACACAAATCACCTCGTCCTGGTGAGGACGGCAGACCCAGACACAGACCGACTGTCTTGTCCCTCACTGAGTTACAGACACTATTCAACCTAAAGAGACTCAGCAGATGATACACAGACACACACAGAGAAACCATGTCAGGTTTCATAGACAGTTATGATAAAAAAAATAATAAAACCTGTCGAGCCTGTGGCAGTAATCGCTCTGACATTTCGAGCCCTGACATCTTGCCTCAGCAACCGTTGACATGTGGCCTGTTTGCTTAAAGAACATGTATATGTTTCTGTCCGTACATTAGATTTGATTGATCTCATATGTCCATTAAGTACAGGCCAGATGTTTGGACACACTTCTTCTTCTTTCGGCTTATCCCGTTCAGGGGTTGCGACAGCGAGTCAACAATTTCCATCTCACCCTGTCCTCTGCAACCTCAACTCCAACCACCTCCATGTCCTCCCTCACCGCATCCATCAATCTCCTCTTTGGCCTTCCTCTTCGTCTCTTACCTGGTAGCTCCATGTCTAGCATTCTTCTACCAATACAACCACTGTCCCTCCTCTGAACATGTCCAAACCATCAGAGTCTGTCTTCTCTGGCTTTTTCTCCAAACCTTCCTGTCTGTGTTGTCCCTCTAATCACCTCATTCCTGATCCTGTCCATCCTTGTCTCTCCTAAAGAGAATCTTGGCATCTTTAACTCAGCACCTCCAGCTCTGCCTCCTGTCTCCTACCTATTCCTAGTGTCTCCAATCCTTGTCTCCTACCTATTCCTAGTGTCTCTAAAACCCATGAACACACATTTAAGAATTTTTTCTTGATATGACAAGAAGGTGGCTTAGTGGTTAAGGAACTGGACTTGGGTCCAGAGGGCACCAGGGTGAATCCACCGAATGCCAAGTTACCATTGAGCATGGCACCGTCACTGCTCCTCGCTGCCCACTGTTCACTTTGGTGATTGGTTTAATGCAGAGGTGACATTTTGTTGTGTGCAGATGTGTAATCATGATGTCACAATGACAAGGAGTTTTTTTCCACTGTGCTTCAAGACTGTTGGAAAACCATTTGATGGGGGTGATTAGAACCCCTATCAAATGTTTAAATGTTGGAGATGCTTGGGTGTAGATGCTAATGAGAATCTTGTTTAAAAAAGTTTAAAATTAAAATCTCCACCAGACGAGTAAGTTTTAGAAGTTTTGCTTTGATCCAACATAACAACAAGAGGCGTATTTGCAAAACAAAAACACCTTGTTGGAATGCCAGAGTAGTTGATAATGAGTGGTCTGCAACAAATCTCCGGCTTAAACCTGTTTACAGAACAGGGTTAGGGTCCGTGGACACAGACTATTGAATCTGGTTTGGCCTTTTGTATAAAACAAAAATGCACTGTGAGTAAACAACGGAGCCATGTTGGAGATCAACAGTGAATATGAATAAATATGTAATGTTTTTGTTGTGAAAGTGAGAATGGAGGTCAGTTATTTTGAAAAGTTGTATTTATTCAATCAGAGGTTTGACTGATGTGATAGAATATGTTTTAGTTGACGAGATCAGTGAGTTAAAAAACTTTATCCAGCACTAAAACACGGGGCGATGATTCAGATTATATTGTATTATATTGTATTAAATTGGATTAAACATTATTGATTAGTCTGCAGTGGTGGCCTAGTGGTTAAGGATGCCGGCTTCAGTTGACAAGGCTTCAGGTTCGAGACCACCAGCTGCCAGGTTGCCATTGAGGTTCTCACAGCACTGTCC